>JAXQQM020066478.1:0-66260 GCA_034641835.2 Pinus albicaulis | reverse complement strand
TAACAGTGGCTCCACATGGGGATGGCATCTTCTTGAAGATGTCAAGAATATTTAGCTATTGATCTCTGGCTTCTCAGTAAACCAGTGCCTTAATCCATTGGGCAACAACTTTTCTTTTGTTTTGCTGGTTTTTCTTTGATTTGATGATTTCTGCAGCAATCTGAAACAATGGAATTCTATCAAAACAACATCTCTACCTACCCAATCCTAATGATCCTAACATTTTTTCTTCTTTCAGAGTGCATTTGGATTGGCATAATCTTTTCATAAATATATTTTTTTTAAAACAAGAAACTAATCTATTTCTACTCTTATTCCTCCATGAATTCAGATTAAGTAGTTGGATTCATGAGTTTCTCTACTTAACTACAATCTGCCAGGATTAGACTATCTGACAGACTCTTATTCTCTAAATTCTAAGACAGGAAATTTAAAAGAAGCCAAGCCAAGATTAAGCAGTTTGACTTGCTGCAGATCTATGGCATAAAAAGAAGCTGCACATAGATTTTTATTTGCAGAAAATTAAAGCAAAATGGTGAAGGCTTAAGATTTGAAAACTAAAACATCCTTCATTATTTCCTCAGCTCTGATTTGAATTTACTTGAGCTGTGTTTTCTTTCTCATCTGGTTCAAGTTTTGAGCATATTGGAACCAGTTTATTTACTATCTTTGGCTCAAGATTTAATCTAATTAGAGCCATTCTTCTTTTTGAAATTCATAGGTTCAGATTTTGAATTTGTTTGAACCTTTGTTTCTTCTATCCTAATCTACCTTACTAATAAGCCAAGATTGTGTTGTTTGGCTGATCAAATTCACTAACCTATCAGCAGTAAATTGAAAAGCTAATTAGTCATGATTAGGTTGTATGAATAATTAGAAGTGTGCTTTTAGGAGTGGCATTTGAGCTTGCACACTTTCAGACTCTATTTCTCTTTTTTGGTATGGGGCTGTACCTTTCTTGTTCATACAATTTGCCCTCTTTTATTTTCTATTGTTTTTGTATTTTTATTTTTCTAACTTTGAAAACAGTGGTAGATATGATATTTATAATGAGAAAAAATGAAAAAGCTTCAAACTGATATAGTCAAGAAAAATAATGTTTGAGCATCTTGCCATTGACAGGACTCCCAAGAAGTTCAGTTCCATTCACTTTCTGCAAGAAATAAGCATTCTTACCAGTAGTAGAATGAATGAGATAAGGGCCTAGCCATAAGTTATCAAATTTTCCATGTTTTCCCTTATCTTCTCTCCAATGCTGAAATCACTGGCCTTGGTTCTTTTATCAAACAACTTCTTGATGTTTTATTGCTTGTGTAGTGCTTTGTTGTAGACTTCCTCTCTGGTTTGTTGGAGATGTATAGTCTGATTGATTCTTCTTGTCATATCATTTTCTTCAAACTGCACTTCTTGGATCAGCTTCATGACTGGCACTCCTAGACTGGTTGGAAAAATTGCATCTGCTCCATAAAATAGCTGGTAGGGTGACATTCCAATTGATTTCTTAAGTGTTAATCTGTCAGCCCATAGTGCATGTACTAGCTTTGTGTGCCATGATTTCCTATTGTCTTCCAGCAAATTTTTGATTATATTCACCAAACTCTTATTTGAGGATTCTACTAACCCATTACCTTGAGGGTAATAAGCAGTAGAATGGCCCAATGTAATCTGATATTTATGAAAAAATTCAACCATCTTTTTGGATCCAAATGCAACAGCATTTTTAGTGATAATCTTTCTAGGACAACCAAATCTGGATAAGATATGATTTTCAAGGAATTTTATGATGACAGAGTCATTGGCTTACCTAGAAGGGATGGCTTCTATCCATTTGTTAAAGTAGTTTGTTGCTGTGAGGATCCATCTATGTTGGGCAGATGAGGCTGGATGGATTTCCCCATTGAAGTCTAGACCCCACTGCTGAAAATGAGCTTCAACAGTGATTGGATGCAAGGGTAAGGGAAGCAATTTTCTTTTTCCTTCAAAGAGTTGGCATTTATGACAGGCAATAATCATTTTATGGACATCTTGAAAGAGGGTGGGCCAATAGTAACCAGCTCTAAGGATTTTATTGGTAGTTGTCTTCCAATAGAGGTGACCTCCACATTCTCCTTCATGAAACTCATGCTTGATCTTATCTGCATCATTCTTAGGCAAACATTTAAGCAATAATCCACTAGAATTTTCCAATATAGACATTTATCTAAAATGTAGTAATTAACAGCTTTCAACTTTAAAAATGTTTCCTTCATTTTAGACAAACCAGGAGGTGTATTTAAATTGAGCAAAACATACAAGATATCAGCATACCAAGATGAATTCAGAAAATGATCTTCAATAATGGGAGTTGGTAACTCCTCCTGTTCATCTAATGCATCTATCATGTTTATATCAAGAGCTTCAAAATTAGACTCAGCCATTAATCTTGCTATTCCTTGGCCTTTTATGAGCTTAGTGGGCTTGATTTCTAAATCATATTCAAGTATCACAACAATCCACTTTCCTCTTTTTCCATCTGGATCTTGGGTTAAAATATCTTTCACAACTGAATTTGGCACAAATGTAATTATGTGGGAATGTAAAATGTAAAATCTGAAGTCTTTTAAGGCTTTGACTAAGGCAAAGGCTTGTTTTTCCATGATATTGTACTTCAGAGGTGCATCTCTTAATGTCTTACTAAATAATGCAATTGACTGCTCTTGTCCCTTCAAGTTCTTTTGTAATAGTACAACAACTATTGTGTGTTCTGATGCAAATGAAAAAATGAAGAAATCCTTTGTAAAATCAGGACTAATGAGAACTGGTGTTTTGGTTAATGCTTGTTTTACCAGTTCAAATGATTTCTTTGCTTCTAAGGTCCATTTAACTTCTTCTTCTTTTTTAAGCATATTTGTTATGTTTCTAAGGAGTTCAGCTAAGTTGGGTATGAACCTTCTCAAGAAATTAATCTTCCCAATGAAAGATTGAAGTTCCTTGATATTTCTAGGATGATTGATTTGCAATATACCCTCAATCATTTTTGGGTCTATCTTTATCCCCTCTTCTGATATGATGTGTCCAAGTAGTTTGCCTTCTTGGAGACCAAACATTGTTTTTTTTGGATTTAAAGATAACCCAAATTTTCTGCATTTCTCAAAGACTTTTCTCAAGTGTTCTAGGTGTTCTTCATCTGTTTTGGAAAAAACAGTGATATCATCAAGGTAAATAATGATGAAGTGTCCTAATTCTTCTGAGAATGCAATATCCATGGCTCTCTGAAATGTAGCACCAACATTCATTAAACCAAAGGGCATTTTCACATACATGAAAGTACCCCAAGGTGTAGTAAAGGCTGTTTTGATTTGATCATCAGGATGTACTAATATCTGATTGTAATCTGAGAGGCCATCTAGCAAAGAAATTCTTCTAGAACCAACTACCTTTTGTAAAATGTGATCCATCTTGGGTAAAGGGTAGTTGTCCTTTAATGAGGCTTTGTTTAAGTTCCTAAAATCAATACAAAGCCTTATTTCTCCTGTTTTCTTCCTAACTGACACAATATTAGATACCCAATCTGAATATCTAACAGGGA
Organism: Pinus albicaulis; assembly: GCA_034641835.2. Lineage (NCBI taxonomy): Eukaryota > Viridiplantae > Streptophyta > Pinopsida > Pinales > Pinaceae > Pinus > Pinus albicaulis. The sequence goes on along the minus strand of JAXQQM020066478.1, from coordinate 62,692 downwards.
CTATAATTCCAGCATCATACATTTTCTTAATTTCCTTCTCAACCAGGGGTAATTGGACAGGGTTTATTCTGCGCAATTTTTGTTTATAGGGCTTCTGGTTTTCTTTGAAGGGTATCTTATTCTAAATTATCTCTGTGTCATAGGATTTTAGATCCTCATAACTCCATGCAAATACATTAGAAAATTCCTTAAAGAGCTCAATGTATTTTAGTTTGATGTGAGCTGGCAATGTTTTAGACAGTTTAATCATTTTTGGCTTTTGTTCACTGCCTATGTTACATTCTTCTACTTCAGTTTCAACAGGTTCCAACTTTGGTTTTATGGAAACATCATTGAAATCAAACAACTCTTCTAATGGGACCAGTCCTTTTGGCAAGCTTTGAGTGTTGGATTGCAGAGTTTCTAAGACTTATTTTCCTAAATCTGCACTAAATTTTGTTGTATGTTCAATTTTATTAGATATCAGATTCATATCAACAATCTCTGGAGACTTTACTTCTTCATCAACTGGATTTTATTCAATAGGACAAGCATTTTCATAATCTGAATCTGAACTTGGTGGCTGAAATTCATTTTTGGACTATAGGAAGTCTTCTATTTGTTTATCTCCATCAAAAATTTGCCAGCATTTTTCATTGTCTGGAACAACTGGTCTAAATTTGATTTTGGTAGTGCATTGTTTGGTTTCATAAGGTGTTAGACAAGTTCTAGCAGCAAAGGCTAAACCATTAGCAATGATATTTTGGTTTCTTGGGACAAAAATAAGTTGGAATTCATCAAATTTTTTTAATAAGTAAATGAAATCATTTCTATAGGCTCTAAGTCTGGGGTGTTTGGCACTATATTCCCCATTCACTTGCCTAATAATCAACTCTGAATCCCCATGAAATTTTATCCTTTTGGCCCCTAATTTCTACAATAAGTGTAGGCCTAAAAGGAGGGCTTCATACTCAGCTATGTTATTTGAAAATTGAAAATTTAACCTGTAGGAATGCCCTTCAGCATGATTTTTCTGAGTGTTGTGTATCCATATGCCTACTCCAGCATTATTCTTAGTGCAAGACCCATCAAAATTCATACTCCAAAGAGGACTAATTTCAGAATTACTAGTTTGGCTACTATCCTCTTTATCTATTGTGCTTTTAGATTGCTCGTGTAAGTCAGCGCAATGTTGAATTTGGTTTAGTTCCTCATGTTGTTCATCATGTTGAGGATTCTTCTCTTGATTGTCATGGTTGACAAGCAATGGATGACTGTTTTGTAGCTCTAGACCCGTGATTAGTTTGCTGTAATTTTCTGATTTGGAAAACTGTTTTGATACTTCTGTCTTGTCTTCCTCCTTTTCTGTATCTGCCACTATCTTACAGTGAGGGGTGGTCACTAAGTTAGTTAAGGTTTCTTGCTCATTAAATGTTTCATGATTGAAGAGAATAAATTAATCAAGACCTATGTGCACAGAATAAAGAGGGGAGTTTTCTGGTCTCTCTTGGCTACTGACCATGTATTGCATATGATATTCCCTATAAAGTCTTCTAGTTTGATTAAAAATAGGGATGGTAGCATATGTCATATCCATCTGCATTGTCCCTTGTAACTTAGCTCCCCATGATCTTGATAATAGCATACCATATTTGGGGGGTACATCAGCCACTACAATATCCATCACTAAACACTTGGCTAGAATTTGAGCTAATTTTACACAAAGGTCTTTGATCAAACCTAAACATTTCACTCTACCGGAGTCAAAGGAGTGTAGATATTTGTATGGTATGGTGATTTCAAGGCCTAGAATCTCCATTACTGCTTTGGGCATTAAGTTATGAGAGGCCCCAGAATCATGCATATCATTGTGCAAAATTTTGTCATGAATTTTCAAACTAACATAAAATGGAGGAACTAGTCCTTCTTGGTATCTTCCCTCAATCTTAGGACCAAATAAGAGCTCTGGTTGGTCATCATTGAGGTTAACAATGTCATTATTTTATGCTATGTTGAAAGCTTTCAAAATTTGTGATCTATATACATCTTGGGTGACTAATTCAGTGAGGGGAACAAAGATTTTAATCTTGGAAATTTCTTGTTCCAAACTGAAAGGCAGTTGACTTTTTACAATGTTTGTTTCAGCCTTATTAATCACCACTCTATCAGCAAAATCAGTTTGCTGATTTCCTCTATTTACATTGGTCAAAATTGTTTTAATAGGAGTGCTAGCTGAAGTACTAACGCTGCTAAGATCTGCACTCTGTTTTTCACTAATTTGAGCGCCTTTCTCTTTGTTTTGATCAGTATTTACAGCCACCATTTTGTCCTTTTATTTAATGGTTTTGGGTTTGGACACAGGGCTGTTTTTTGTAGGATTTTCGGAGGTTTTAGTTTTGGGAGCTTCCTGATTCTTTTTACTCCTAAGGTCATATTCTTTTGGAGTTTCTATGATGACATTTTCCAGCTCTTGATAATAATGTTCATCCTCTGCTCTTCTATCATCATAGGGTATGTATAGACCTTGTTTTCTTTTAATAGGAATATAAAAGTGATCAATACCTACTCCCAACATGTTTATGTCATCTTCCTCTGTTTTTTAAATTGTTTGTTCAACCTCATTCACATAGTCTTCTTGGAAAGGAGGTCTGATTTGTTGATCATCCTCTCTCTGTCTGTTTTGAGGTTGATTTCTCCTAAAGTTCTGATTTTGATTTCTGTTTTGGGGAGCTGATCGGTTTTCTCTAAATTGTGCTCTCTCAAGTATGCTCATATTTTTCATCATTTCCTCCATCATCCTTTCCATTTTTGAGCTAGATGTAGAGGGTGAAAATTCTTCCCTAAATGATACTTTCTTCTCATTCCTCATTCTGGCTCTTTTCTCAAACAAATTTACTTCCATAGCTAAAGCTCCTTTCTGCATGTCTTCTAGAGTCAAAGGATCTCTCTCTCTCAGCTGATAGGCCATTTCAGGATCAAATCCTTCAGGGAATTTGGCCAAGGCTGAACCTTGTGGAGGTTTTAATTTTGGGGGGAGGACATTATAAACACTATTGAATCTAGTGCAATAATTTTGAACACTTTCCCCAGTGTTTCTTTTGAGGTTGTTGTAGTTTGAAAGTATTTGGAGAGGGTTTTTCCTAACTTCCCATTTGTTTAGGAATAACTGATGGAGAGCTTGGATATCATTAATACTGTTAGGGGTTAATTTTTTGAACCATTTTATTGCTTCACCCCCTATACTTTGAGAAAATAACCTAAGTTTGATAGTTTCATCATCAATTTCATTTCTATCAAAGTAGTCATTCATCTTGTCCACATGTTGTGAAGCAGTAGTAATACCACTAGCATCATACAATGGTATATTTGACTGATAGTCCTGTGGAAGATTGACTAGAGGTAAAGGAAGCACTAGGGGAGCATACCATGTTTCCATGATAGGAGGTTGTGGAAAAAGTGGGGGGTTAGAGGTGGGGGATGTAAGATGGGAGGGTTTTGGTGGAATGGTGTAGTTTGAACTGTGGGTGTATGGGTAACAGAAGTGGATGGACCAGTGAGATATTGTTGAGCAGATCTTGGATGAGAGAAACCAAAATTATGAAGGAAATGTAAATCAGGTGGGGTAGTTTCTCTGCTACCAGGATGTTCACCTCTATCTTGGGATGAAGGTGGAGACTCAAAATCTATCTGATCTATATCATCAAGTGACCTAGTTTTGAATGGGTTTCTTAAGTCAACTTGTGAATCTTGTAGAGCTGTAAGGTTTTTAGGAACAGAATTAGCTCTATGGAGTGAACCGGCAATAGTTGAAGCTTGGGCCTTAGGAGATTTCCTAAGAATTCTTTCAGGATTATCAACTATCTCAGGAGGATTTGGGTCAGGATAGGCTCTAGTATGAACTCTTCTAGAATCCACTATGCTCTTTTTTCAACAACAAGAAAATTTTGACCAAATATGACAATCTTCAGTAGGCTAACTGATATTTAGCAAGAAAAATTTAATCCTTTAAGTCTTCTTAACTGATTTTGTATGATATTATGATAGTAATGGGTTTCCCAGTGGAGTCTTTAGGTCTATTTAGGATTTTGGAGTCACCGGGTGGAAAATTTTTAAATTTTTGTGAAGGTAAAATGTTTTATGGTTCCACCACCATGTTTATTATGAAGCTAATCTGAAATATTTTTGGATTTTTCGAGTTCTTATAATCCTATGGGTTATGAGAGTGTCTTAAATCTGTTTCAACACTTAGCTATGGTGATGATACAAACAGAGTTTACTCTTATGGCTTAGCTAGCTGATTCCTTGAAGGTTTGATAAGGCTTCTGTGAGAATCCTAAGGGTTACTTAGTTTGTCACTTTATTCGAATAAGTCCTATCATGATTACAATTTCCTTTGGTAGTTCTTGAAGAGGAAGCTACTTATCTTGCTTGAATGTTGAGTGTTTTTTTTTTTTTTTTTAGGATTTCACTCGGAATTCCCAAGTGGAGTCTCTTAGAAAACTAAGGAGCAATGCATGCTAGACTTAGCCCTTTCGTTCAGTTACGTATTACTGTTCCTTTGGATTATAATATTAATAATCCCTTGATATATTGGTAGAATGTGTACTTATTATAAATAGTAATAAAATACTAGTAGTATGTTATATTTTAATTTTAGTATAGTTTGAGTTATAAGTATTAATGTATTGAAAAAAATTAATAATATTTATTATCAAATAATATATATATATATATATATACATATATATATATATATATATATATATATATATTAGTTTAATATATAGTATGAATATAGTTTATATTATTAACATATTACAAGTAGATATATAAAATATATTGTTAGTTATATTCATAAATATATAATGATTATTTTGGTAAAATACTTGTGGTGGGTGGTGGATATGGGCCTATCGGTATATCAAACACATTAGTGAAAGTGGTTGTAAATGTATTTCATATACGCCTATGGACATATATCAACCACATTGATAAATGTGATTGTGCTAATCACTATGACAAAAACCTAGTACCATGTAGGCTAAGAAGCAAAACCTAGCACCTTTGTAGGCTAACATCCCCCTTTGGTAACTATCGATTTTGCAAGTTGCCTGCGTTGGTGTGATTGGCACTTCTCTTTGAAGGGTTTTACGCATACTTCACAGACTTTTTATATGCATGATTTCTATCATCGTCACACTACCAAAAATAGCCGAAAATGCAAGTGATCTCTAGAGCACGCCCATATTCACCACTAACGAGCTATCCAATATGTCAATGCAAAATGTCATCCATGGTAGATATCAAGACTTTCCTTTGATTAGATGGGTCAGAATTTACACAAAGCCACAATAGATGGGTTTAATTCGAAAGTCACTTGCCGGATCGATTCAAAAACTCAACGCAATGTTACGCATATACGCCGATGTATCCATTCTGTAATAGTGTAATGCCCACTTAACGAAGTTTGTTTCCATGTTTATCCATGTGTTGTATTAAAATCGGAGGGTGGCTTGGAAATAAGCAATTTTGTGGAGTGGAGTCCCCATGATTCACCACATCTTGACACGTAGAATAAATGGTTTGGAGAAAAGAAGATTGTGGAACCCCCTTTGATAAATTTCAAATAACCTAGGGGTCCACAATTAATGATCGTTGATCCTTTGAATGCCAATGTTGATCACTAGAGGCGCCTACATTTTGAGGAATTTCAACATCGAATTCAAGATCACCACATTAATGTCAGCACGGAAGGTAAATAAAACCTTTGTCTCAAATTAACCAAATAATTTAGCTTGGCATTGGGCCATATAGATTTGATGACTTAAAGCACATACTACTATGATTGTGCGTGCGCATTTGTTTCTACTTTGATTGGTAAATAAAATGACAAAAACTAGTAATTTCATGAAGAAGTAGAGTCCGGCGGAAAGAATCAATCCCCATGATCTCCTCTTATTCACGGAGTTGGGGCTTGAAAAAAGGGAGATTTTCTCGGGACTAATCATCTCCTCCTCACGGGATATTTGGATTTATGGAAATCTGGGATAAATACTCCTTCACCTCATCACCATTTGATTCTAGTGCACATATCTTCGCACTGCCACTAATCTCCCTCACCGAACACTATAATAGATCATCCATCCATGTCGATGATCCAAAGATGAAGATGAATTATATTCTTTTGTTTAGGAAATCAAACTCTTAGTCTTCATCATCGATACAGTAGTTGGAGAGGTTTTAATGCGATTCGGGCTTCTGACTCTTTGATTTTTCCGTGTGAAAAGTTGCTATGTATATTGCTTGATCAAGCGATATGTCACCCGGACAGGGGGAATCGTCAGCTTTGTTGGGTTATGGTCACATAGATATCACAACGGTAAGAATTTTTATCTTAGTCATATAAACCAACACATTTCAATTACTTTGAGTGTTGTGTGCTCTTTATGTTTCTCGCTTGGTCTCGCATGTGTGTTGAACTTCGTGTTATGACATACCTAATGCTCCATGGAGTTTTTTTGTTTTCCCATTATGGAAAATATCCCACATCTGCCAGGAAATTAGAGCTTCACAATATTTTATATACAAATAAATAGCCACACAAAGGTCGTACAACCACTAACAAATAAATTACTCTCATAAAAAATTTTTCTCCATAAACATAATACAATCAAAGACATCGTAATACCATCGCTATCCAAGTCGTATTAAAATTCTAATTACTATAAATACATATATACATCAACCAAAATTCCCGAGTTGGCATCATTAATTATTGATTAAACTTGTGGTTAAATAAAACACATGTCTTGCCATGGCTCTTATGTGTTAATACAAGATTTCATCTCTTGAATGTTAAATCTAACACTGTCATTCTACTCGATCACTAATCTGAGTTGGCATCATTAATTATTGATTAAACTTGTGGTTAACTAAAACACATGTTCAGCTATGGCTCTCATATGCGTACTTTAATTGTCTTATCATTCAATACATAGAATTGTAATTTGACTGCAAATTATTAATACAGTACTTTACCCTTGAATGTTAAATCTAACACTCAAGTCATTCTACTCGATCGCTGATGTACATTTATTAACGAGTTCTCAATCATGATTTATCTTAAATATAAAGCTGCATCTCGGGTAAGGATTTGCCACTTGGCATGATAATCCCTTCCATCGAGGCGTAGATGCCAATCCTCATTGTGTGGTTGTACATGGCGTTTAATATCGGGACAACTGTAGTATATGCCTCGATTTCCACGGAATTTACGAGGGAAAAATAGTCTGGAGTCTTTTTCCTGTTCGATAGTCTCGCAACTGTAACACTCCTCCATGGCGCGCTATTAGGATGCAGCTCCTTGTTGGTTTCTCTGACATGATTTTGTTCTTAAAGGTAAACTCCATTCGCCCGGTTAACCCCCACTCTACCTCGGCTTTGTTACAAACGTTATGAGTCAATTTCTTCTTTGATTCTCAGGGTTTTAGTATTCATACAGGGTTATAGTTTTTTTTGCAGCGAGTCATGGCTTTCTTACCTGTTCGAGGAGATTAGGCCTTTCGACAACCCCAGGAAAATCATGGATAAAGGTACTCTGCCTTTCAGTTTACTTTTGCTCAGGAATTAATCTGTCTACAGGTTGCAAATTTACGTTTTTGAGTTCAAGGGAAAATTTTACTAACCCGTAACAAATTTATTTTACAAATTATAGGTCTGTCGAGATGCAAACCCATACAGGTAAGCCTCCTCAAGCCTTTTTCCAGACAAGTTTTGGTTTGACCCCTTTTTTTTTCTAAGAAGAGGAAACCCTGACACCAAGCGTTAATCTGTCATAATAGTTCATAATTTTTCTAACAAGGTTTGTTTTCTCTTCTTGCAGGTTAGTGGGTATTCACCCAAACCCTTCCTCCAGCCTTTCATGGCTTAATCTCTTACCGCAGCTGATCTTGTTTCTCCCGTTCACACGTACACTGTGTTGTAACGAGAATTTGGTAGCCATTTCATCAAGGGTATTCAAAGAAAGAAACTGGGTTTTTACTACCCGACTTAGGGTTTATAACTTGCAACATATAGATTTTTCGAGTAATGTAACAGGGTTTTGATACAGTTGATATGAAAATACTGTTAATACTTGGAGTGCTTTATAAACATTAACAGTTAATATTGTTTATTATTACGGCCGAGGCCCCGAAAGTCTGTTCGGCCTTTGTTTTTATGAAACCCTAAATCGTGGTGCCGTTTTTACCTTTTTATTTTTATGTGTAGATCTTTAGCGTTTCTCTTTCTAGAAGCTCTGCCTCTTATGAGATTTATTATGTGTTTAGCTTAAATCCCACTGCTATCTACATTTTTTACTGTAATTTTGCTGCAAATTACTTCTCTGCTACATGCTATACTATTCTTGGCAAAGAATGTGGATTTACATGCATAGAATTTTCTACTGATAGTTCTTACCGTATGCGGGGCTGCGCCCAACATTCTTCAAAAGTTCTTCTGTTTCTCAATGAAAATTCATTATTATCGTATGGTACTCCAGAGCAATGTATTTCTCCATTTTTGTAAATGATTGTCCTATACCTAAAGTTTACTTTCCCTATGCATGTTATTGTGAAGAAGGTTTCTAGATTTCTTGTTAAAGGATTTTCTGGTTCTTGTCTCGGAGCAATGTATTACAGTATCTTACATACCGACAATTCTGCTACTTACTCCAAATTTGACTTAGATTTTCTTCATGGTGATTGGTCCACCGTTAAAAGACTGTGTATAGTTTTTTTCTTTAAGGAGCAAGGGGCCAAGTAGGGTTTCGGCCCAAACCTAGCACCTCAAGCTCTAGCCTTCTTCGCTATTATCTACTATAGTAACAACACTCACAGAATATAATTTCAATAAATATTACTGCATGCATACTTTTCCATTTATACTTTTCGTTTCATTATTTTAATTCCCTACTGGGTATTTTCAGTAACTTTTCGGACAATGTGCTCATGATTCCGTTCAAATGATACTATATGTTCCTGTAGAAGCATAAAGACTCTATCATTTTTTTGGGAACAAAAACACTTACAGAGTCTTACCCCGAACCTTATAATTTAGTTAAAAGGGAATATAGTATTAAGTTCTTTCTTCCCTCTACACAGAGTATTGATCCACTAATATACAAATAATAAATTTATATATACAGAGAATGCATACCAGACCCTTAATAGAACTTTGATAATCAAACTCTTGACAAAAGAAACATTTAGCCAGTTAAACCTTAAATAGCCTAAATCCTTCATTTAAACTTGTAGTTCATTATATACAAGTTCTGCATACTTATCTGGAAAAGAATTGATTCTTCAAAACTGTGGTCCTCCCAACCATCAAGGGAGGCTATGACGTCCTCCTCTTGCCCCCTAGCTCCAGAATTCTGGACGGTGCCACGGGTTAACAGTGGAATTCCTCTGCTGTGACCTCTGGAAGGCCAATCCAGTCACAAGTAGATATTCTGGTTTACAAGGGTTACATAAATCTATTTTCAACCGGTCCTCCCCCAGCTCTAGAAAATACTTCACCCTTCTTACCAAAGCTTACAGAACCCCTACCCCTCTCCTAGGATTCAACTTTATCCTTAGAGGAGTAGGTAACTGTTTTTCCAACTGTCCCCAACCACCTCCTATTCTAAGAAACTTTTACCAATAGCTTAGAAGATTTTCTTTTCATTCATTGGTTCCTCCTATTAATTTAATAACCAAAAATAAAATAGTAATTTGTTTCATAAACATTAACAATAAAGTCTTTCTTGTCAAAAAATAAAAATAAACAAATTGTCTTTAACTAGTTAATGTTAGTTAACTCTTAATGAGGCTGTCACATCTTCCCCCCTGGAAGTAACACCGTCCTCGGTGTTTCAGCCCATCTCTGCAAATAGCTCTAGGTAGGCTTCCTGCATAAATTTTTCATCCTCCCAAGTAGCTTCGTCCGGTCCAAAGTGCTTCCACTGCACTTTCACCTGGATAACTACTCTTTTGCGGAGTTCAATTTCTCTTCGAATCAATTATGCATTATGGCTCTACCGTGAACTCTCCAGATCCAGGTTCTACCCTGCAAGGACAAAAGTGTTTTCAAATCCTTCAAGATTTTAAATTTATTCAAATTCAAGTTAGGATTTTTTTTATCCTTCTTCCCACTCCTCGAATATTCTCGCTAATGAATTACATATGTTTTTCATCATGTACATATCTCTTCAAAAAGGATACATGGAACATCATTGTGTACTCGGATATGCTCAGGAAAGCCAATCTAGAGGTCTATCAGTCCCACCTTCTTTCCAGAAATATTTGAAAGGTCCACTGCACTGTAGGAGCCATTTTGGCACAAGACAGGTCCTTTTCATGGTACTTATTTTAGGCTTAATTCTTACGTATACATGGTCCCCTACCCCCGAATCTTTGCAGGAGTTTTTATCACGCGAAAATCTTCTCGTCTATCTTAAGCGTCGTTCTTCATATTTTGCTTCTCTATTCTTTTATACTTTCAAACTCCATTTCAGCCTACAACATTTTAGGTCCCAACAATGAATTTTGTTTCAGACTACTCTAGTTTATGGGCACACATTGCCTCACCATATAATGCAGCTCAAAGGGGCTCATTTTCGCAGACTCCCGATACCCATTTTTATATGCAACTCCACAAGGTGCAAGTAATCTTTCCACTTGGTTGGCGTGATCACATCACATGCACAACATGTCTTCCACAACTTGTTTACCCGATTCTGTCTCGCTTTCCACCACCTCAAGGATGATAGGTAGTACTAAAGTGTATATGTGTTCCTAGACTAGAAAACGAAAGTTTTCCAAAGATGCGGATGTAAACTTTGACATCCCGATCTGAATATCATAGCTTAGGTATGCCAGTGCAACCTAGATATATTCCCTTCATGAATATATCTCACAATCAGACTGCTCTCATATGTAGATTTCGAGATTGCAAAGTGAAATGGGTAGATTTGCTTAACTGCCCTACCACTACCAGTGATTGAATCCGTCATTTTTCCTTCTTTGTTTCGTAAACCCGTAGATGAAATCTAATGAGATAACCTCCCACTTCCCACTCCTCATGAATGGGTATGAGCCGCACTAGCCCCGGCAGATGCCTGATGCTCCACTTTAACTTGGCTATTGACACTCCAAACATTCTGTTTAGATATTCTGTAAATATTATTTCGTATACCGGCCAATAATATACCTTTTCTTATCATGCAAAGGAGCATATTTTGATATCCCTGGATGGCCAAACCAGTAATTGCTATGGTGGAATTCATTCAAGATTAACCCCTTAAGACTCAAGCAACATGACAGGGGCAGAGTTAATAGATTCTTCCATGAAAAATCAACACCCTGGTCTTTTTGTTCCTTCCATATCTCTCGATGTCTTTCCATGCTTCTTATCATCCTCTATTTGCCGCCACAAGAATTTATATTCTGGGGTCTTTTCTCGTGCTTCTTCTTTTTAACTGCTCCAACAGCTTGGCTTTCTAGTCTGACATTATAGGTATAGGGTAGAAATACCATACAGCTTTTCTCATCGCTTAACGTGTCTACAACTCTATTTTATTTCCCCTTAACATGCTCTCTATGTCTATGTCAAATTGACTCAAAAGGCACTCTATCTTTGCCCGTCTAGAATTTAAATATAAGTTTGTTAAAATGATTAGTCAAGCTACTATGGTCCGTTTTTAAGTACAAATATTTTACCCAACGATAATGCCTCTATACTGGAGGGCATGCACTACCATCATGTAAGCTCCAAGTCATAAGAAAATTATTTTTGTTAATGTTCTTTCAAACTTTCCTAGACTCATAGGATATCACCTTACCTTCTTGAGTTAATATTGCACCAACTCCTTCTCTTTTGCTTGCACTCAAGGTATAGACCTCATAGTATTTTTCAGGGGTCGCCTACCTTCGCATCTGGGAGCTATATTTAGGAGTTGTTTCAGACTTTTTCAAAGTCGTTTTTGATATCTATTCATTCATTTGAAAGGCTTCTTCTTTCTCGTAAAAAGATGTGATGGGGAAAGAAATTTTAGAAAACCCTTTCTATGAACTTCTCTATAATAACTAGCTAGACCTATAAATGATCTAATGTCCACTACATTCGAGGTACTCGACATTCCATAATAGTTTTTATCTTTTGGGATCAACAACTATCCCTTCAAATTGATATAACATGTACCAAGTATTGGATTTCTATTTTAAAGAAACCGTATTTACTAAACTTAGCATAAAGCCGATGTTTCCTCAACATTTCAATACTATCCTCAAATATTCTTTATGTTCTTCCTCACTTTTTTTAGTATACCAAAGATGTCATCTATGAAAATAAGTACAAAATTATCCAAAAACCGATGAAAATGCCATTCATCAACCTCATAAAGGTTGTTGGGTAAAGCGTTTGTCAATCCAAAGGGCAAAGCACCACAAATTCATAACGTCCATATCGGAGTGCGGAATGCTATTTTTAAAATATCCTCATCCTTAATCCGAATCCGATGATATCCGGATCTTAAGTCTATCTTAGAGAACACCTTTTTCCTCTCAAACTCGATCGAATAAATCATCGATCCTTGGTAAGGGGTATTTTTTCTTAACAGCTCACCTATTAAGTCGTGTGTAGTCCATACACATGCGTAAGGTTCTCGTCTTTTTCTTAATGAAAAGGAATGGTGCTCCCCATGGAGACACACTTGGGTGGATATAGCCCTTGTCTAATGTCTCTTGTAATCTGTATCTTTAGTTCCGTTAATTTTCGACACACTCATTCTATAAGGGGCTCTATACCTGGGAGAGGCCCTGTAATTCAATGGTAAAGTCAATATCTCTTTTGGGTGGCAAACCGAGAATTTCTTCGGGAATACATCCGAGAATTTCCTCCGTACTACAGAATATATTCCATTATTGGAGCATTTTCCTTGGAGTCCGCGTGATCCTACTTGTATTGCATATAGTTGACATCCCTTTTTATGATACACTTACCCATCCGGGATGTTGTTACTGAGTCGTAATCGTATAGGCTTTTTAATTCCTTGGATTTATTTTCACGTACATCTTGCATTCAAAGAAGATAATATTTTCTTTGCAGTCCACTAGTGTCCAAAGATCTTTCCAACCAAATCCCATACCCAATAATACATCATAATACCCCGATGGAAAGATATTTAAATCTACCAAAGATCTGCTGTTCTGCACTTCAAAGCATACGCTAGGAACTTTCGACTCGCTACCTTTCGTTTTGCCATAGTAGCTAGTCAGTACTAGCCAAGAATTATTAAATTTGTGTTCCTATAATTTACACATTTCCACTAACTTGGGACTTACATAACTCAAAATTGCTCTAGGATCTACCAAAATTGAAAAAAGGTTTAGTTAGTAAACTACCTTCTAGCTCGACATCAGGCTGAAAATCGGCCTGCCGATCTTCCAAGGCCGCATTGATGCGAGGTATGTTACGCGCCACATCCCCTATCGTAGATGCCTCCCCGTGCATGATTTTCTATAGTTTCAATTTTATTCCGTTGGGGACAATTTCTATAGTAATGAGCTTCCCCACAACCTCCCAAAGAGATTGTAGGGGAGGTTTAGAAATCACGCCCTTGATCCGCTTGCTTGATGCTTCTGCTGGGTTTCCTCCTCCGCTGGCCACTTGGTTCTTTGATGATTTTTACGAAACTTCTTCTTTGATAGAGTTCCATGCTCGAGCCTTTAAAGTTGTCTGCTTTTACCACCTTTAAAAGTAGAGTTATTTTTCCGATTTTTCTTTGGCCGCCGCTCTTTTTCCTCCTTCACCCTCAGCTTTATTCTCAGTCGATAAAGACATTCATGAATTATGGATAGCCTCATCCATAGTCTGGGGAGTTAACAAATTCTATCCGTTCTTTCCCTCATGTGAGCAGTAACCGCGTCAAGAACCTCTCGCACCTTGGCTTTCTCTTCTGAGATAAGGGTACGTAACTGTAATAGGAAGTAAATTTTGTAACATAGTCGTCCCATGGTCATTTGTCCCAACCGAAGATCATGGAATTCCTTAGCCTTGTCATCATAAAATCTTTTCTGTCAAGTACTTGTCCTCAAAGTATCAAACAGATTCTCATGTGATGTCTCGTTCATCAATGCGCGTGACATTTTTCACTCTCTTCCCACCACAAGGTGGTTTTTTCTCGTAATTGGTATATAGCCAATCCCGACCTTGATTCGTCACTATATTCATATACCTCGAAGTACTTATTTATATTGATTAACCAGCTCATCCGCCTCCTCTTCCTCACCATCAAATGTTGGTGGCTTAATTTTAAGAAATCCCTCCGCTAGCTTCCACTTCTCTCATCTTTTAAGATCTTGGCTGTTGGACAAATTGCCGGACTCTACCTCATTATAATTCCCCTGCTTTTTTCTCTTCTTGGAGAGACTCTTTTCAGCTTCTTCTTGTAGTGTTTTTTCGGTTTGTCGATCCTCTGTTCACGTTCGATAACTCTTTTTCAAAGATCGGGGTGTCTCATCTCCCAATTTTGCTTATCGTGAAAAACTCTTCGAGGGATCCTTTCTTGATCTTGTAACAACCTCTCATTGTCCCTCTAGACTCTTATCATTTCTTCTTGTAGTTTTTGTATTGTATTTAGCAAAAAAATGTAGTTTGTTTCACTGTTCCTCAAGCAATCGACTGCGTCTTCCGGTGCTATTCTACGCTTAATTGAACTCACATTTCCGTGATTCATAACTCGCCGGGACTTGAGTTTCTCTGGTTGTGATTGAGATGCCGTACCTTCCTCATTTTTCTCACTTCCCCTCGCTTTGCACTAAACACATACACAGCCTTCACCGTTAGTATACCCTTAGGATCCCAACAGTAGCAATCCGACTCGATACCACTTGTCACAACAACTAACAAATAAATTACTCTCATATAAAAAATTTCTCCATAAACATAATACAACGTGAGACATCGTAATACCATCGTCATCCAAGTCGATTATAATTCTAATTACCGTAAATACATATATACATCAAATCTAAAATTCTCGAGTTGGCATCATTAATTATTGATTAAACTTGTGATTTACTAAAACACATGTTCGGCTATGGCTCTCATATGCGACTTTAATTATCTTATCATTCAATACATAGAAATGTAATTTGACTACAAATTATTAATACAAGACTTTTACCCTTGGAATGTTAAATCTAACACTCAAGTCATTCTACTCGATCACGATGTACATTTATTAACGAGTTCTCAATCATGATTTATCTTAAATATAAAGCTACATCTCTGGGTAAGGTTTTTTCCACTTGGCATGATAACCCTTTCCATCGAGGCGTAGATACCAATCCTCGTTGTGGTGTTGTACATGGAATTTAATATCTGGGACAATCAGTAGTATATGCCTTGATTTCCATGGAATTTACAAGGGAAAAATAGTCCTGAGTCTTTCATTTCTGCTCGATAGTCTCACAACCGTAACACTCCTCCATAGCACGCTAGCAGGGGATGCAACTCTTGCTGGTTTCGCCGTCATGATTTTGGTCTTAAAGGTAAGCTCCATTCGCCCGATTAACCCCCATTCTACCTCGGCTTTGTTACAAACGTTATGAGCCGATTTCTTCCTTGATTCTCACGTGTTTTAGTATTCATATGTGGTTATAGTTTTTGCAAACGAGTCATGGCTTTCTTTACTCGTTCGAGGAGATTAGGCCTTTCGACAACCTCGAGAAAATCATGGAGAAAGGTACTCCGCTTTCGACTTTACTTCGCTAGGACTTAACCTTTCTACAAAGTTGCAAATTCACGTTTTCGAGTTCCGAGGAAAATTTTACTAACCCGTAACAAATTTCTTTTACAAATTCCGTGTCCGACGAGATGCAAACCCATACAGTAAGCCTCCTCAAACGTTTTTCCGTAAAAAGTTTTGGTCCGACCCCCTTTTTTTCTAAGAAGAGGAAACCCCGACACCAAGCGTTAATCTGTCATAATAGTTCGTAATTTTTCTAACATGGGTTTGTTTTCTTTTCTTGCAGTGTCAGTGGGTCTTCAAACAAACCCTTCCTCTAGCCTTTCATGGCTTAGTCTCTTACCGCGACTGATCTTCTTTCTCCCATTCCACGAGCATACTCGTGTTGTAACGAGAATTTGGTAGCCATTTCATCAAGGGTATTCAAAGAAAGAAACCGGGTTTTTACTACCCTAGCTTAGGGTTTATAACTTGTATCATATATATTTTTCTGTAATGTAACAAGGTTTCGATACAGTGCTTGATAAGTGCAAATACTATTAATACCTGCAGGGTTTTTTATAAACATTAACAATTAATCTTGTTTATTAACACTGGCCAACAGTCCCAGAAAAGTCTGTTTCGCCTTTGTTTTTATGAAACCCTAAATCATGGTGTCATTTTTTACCTTTTTAATTTTATGTATAGATCTTTAGTGTTTCTCTTTCTTAAAGCTCTACCTCTTATGAGATTTATTATGCGTTTAGCTTAAATCCCACCTATTATCTACATTTTTGATCGTAAGTTTTGTCGCAAATTACTTCGCACATGCTATACTAGTCTTGGCAAAGAATGTGGATTTACATGCATAGCGTCACTGATAGTTCTTATCGTATGCGGGTCGCGCCCGACATTCTTAAAAATTTGTTCTGTTTCTCAAGGAAAATTCATTATTATCGTATGGTACTCCGTAGAAATGTATTTCCCCGTTTTTTGTAAATGATTTTCTGAACCTAAAGTTTACTTTCCCTATGCATGTTATTGTGAAGAAGGTTTCTAGATTTCTTGTTAAAGGATTTTCTCGGGTTCTTGTCTCGTGAGCATAAAGATATTACGAAAGATCTTACACACCGACAATTCTCGCTTACTTACTCCAAATTCGACTTAGATTTTCTTTCGCTGGATCGGTCCACCGTTAAAAAGACCGTGTATAGTTTGTTTTTTTTTAAGGAGCAAGGGGGCCGTGTAGGGTTTCGGCCCCAAACCTAGCACCTCAAGTTCTAGCCTTCTTCGCTATTGTTTACTACAAAGAATAACACTCGTGAGAATATAATTTCAATAAATATTAGCATGCATAATTTTCCATTTATACTTTTCGTTTCATTATTTTTAATTCTCTACCCGGGTATTTTCAAGAATCGTTTGGACAATGTGCTCATGATTATGTTCAAATGATACTATATGTTCTCGTAGAAGCACAAAGACTCTATAATTTTTTTTTAAGAACAAAAAACACTTGCGTAGTCTTACCCCAAACCTTATAATTTAGTTAAAAAGGGAATATAATATTAGGTTCTTTCTTTCCTCTACACAGTATATTAATCCACTAATATACAAATAATAAATTTATATATATAGAGAATGCATACCCAGACCCTTAACAAAACTTCAATAATCAAACTCTTCACAAAAGCAACATTTAGCCATTAAACTCTTAAACAACCTAAATCCTTCATTTAAACCTCGTAGTTCATTATACACAAGTTTTGCATACTTATCTAGAAAAGACTGATTCTTCAAAACTCGTGGTCCTCCCAACCATCAAGGGAGGCTATGAAGTCCTCCTCTCTGCCCCTCTAGCTCCGCACTCGGACGCGTGCCATGGGTTAACAGGTGGAATTCCTCTCCGCCGTGACCTCCGGGAAGGCCAATCCGACTCGTAAGTATATTCCGGTTTACAAGGGTTACATAAAGCTATTTTCAACTAGTCCTCCCCCAGACTCTAGAAAATACTTCACTCTTCTTACCAAAGCTCACGTAACCCTTACCCTCTCCCGGATTCAACTTTATCCCCGCAGGAGTAGGTAACTTGCTTTTTCCAACTATCCCCAACCAGACTCCTATTCTGAGAAACTTTTACTAACAATGTCTTAGAAGATTTTTCTTTTCATTCATTGGTTCCTCCCTGTGATTTAATAACCAAAAATAAAATAGTAATTTGTTTCATAAACAATAACAATAAAGTCTTTCTTGTCGAGAAATAAAAAAAATAAACAAATTGTCTTTAACTAGTTAATGCTAGTCAACTCTTAATGAGGTCTGTCAGTACTACAACACAACAGATGTTTTGAGTAGTACGGCGCTTGTGGGCTCTTCTCTTGGGTTGAGACTTTGTAAATAGTGTACCATAAATCTGGAAGGAAAAATATAAATGGAAATTAATATAAAACTACTCAAAAAAATCCGAAGGAAAAATTTAAAAACTAATAAAAAAAAACGAAAAATTAAAAAGATACTTAATAAAATGAATATAAAAAAGACACTTAGAAAAAGAACGAATATAAAACTAATAAAACAGACGAATATAAAACTAATAAAAAAGAAAGACGCTTAACTAATAAAAAAGAACGGAAACTAATAAAAAGAAAGACACTTAACTAATAAAAAAGAACGGAAACTAACAAAAAAGAAAAAAGAACGGAACAACGGAAGGGAAAATATATAAAAATAAAAAAATATATTAAAAAAAAAATACAACTTAATAAAACTTAATAAATGAACCAGAATGGAAGGAAAAAATATATATAAAAAAAAAGTATACAACTTAATAAAATGAAATAAAATGAAATGGAAGGAAAAAAAGAAAGACACTTGACTAATAAATAAGAAAAAAGAACGGAAACTAATAAAAAATGAAAAGGAAGGAAAAATATATATATAAAAAAATCTACAACTTAATAAAATGAATATATAAAAAAGAAATAATAAAATGAATATAAAATTAAAAATATATAAAAAATAAATAAAACTAAAAATATACAACTTAGTAAAATGAATATATAAAAAAGAAATAATAAAATGAATATAAAACTAATAAAAAAGAAAAAGAACGTTTTATTAAACTAAAAATATACAACTTAATAAAATGAATATAAAACTAAAATTAATAAAAAAAGAAATAATAAAATGAATATAAAACTAATAAAAAACAAATAATAAAATGAATATAAAACTAAAACTAATAAAAAACAAATAATAATATGAATATAAAACTAATAAAAAAGATATACAACATATAAAACTAATTAAAAAGATATACAACTTAATAAAATGAATATAAAACTGATAAAAAAGAAAAAAAACTAATAAAAAAGACACTTAATAAAATGATTATAAAACTAATAAAAAAGATTCACACAAAAAATAATACTTTGTATATTTTGCACCCAAATCAATAGAGATTACATATGTATATATAGTTGAACTTAGATTCAACTAATTCTAATCTTAGATAGAGAAGTTGAGAGAATCTCTCAACTTCCTCAACAAACCCAAACCAAACTAAGTAACCATAATCTTAACAAATTCTAATACCCTCCCTTAATGCTTACTTTACAAAACATATAATACTTAATCACAATTACAACACTTTGAACTTTCGTCTCTTTATCTAATCTGGTCAGCAACTCTACCCACTTTGTAGTCTTTTGGACTCCGCTCTTTCTTTCTCCACATATTCGAGCCTACCTTCCAACTCATTTAAAGTACACCTACTTTTGACCAGCAATGTTGAATTTGTAAGATTAAAAAATCTTGACACCCCCGAAGAAGAGTCTCGACACTGAACTACCCTATTGAAATATTTCCATCTATGAAATAACCCCGAAGAATAAATTTCAACAGTCGTATAGGAAAATATTCTAGGTACATAATATGATCAGCGATCAATCCTACAAAGTGACCTTTACACACAAACTCACAAGGTAAAGGTAACCTGTAATTGTCGATCTTGGAGCACCGAAATACAACAAGAGTCTACAACATATAACAGATTCTCACAATCAAATTAGCGATACATTCTCTCCGCACCGAAGAACGTCGAGAACCGTTATTTTAAATTGTGTAAATCTATTCAATAATTGGTTCTTCTTTACAACTTAAACAATATAAAAATAACAAATTTGACATAATATATATCTAACAAATGCACAAATGCACAGGCAGCTTCAATTTCTCCATCAGTATAGGCATGTTGCAGGTGATCACTGTGGTTTGTGCGCCCGAGTGAGTCATTATTTTAGAATAACACCTTCGATTTGAGGATCTAATTTGTCTCCTTTTTGCAATTCCCATGTGTCCAGAAATACTCCCAGACCGTATCTGCGAAGGCGATTATACAGATCGGTGGCGAAGGTTTCGTTGCAATCCGGTCCGCGGTGGTTTAGAAAGACGTCATAGACATAGTCTTTGTTGCGATCATATGAGCATGAGGATACAGATGGCAGGTTACCGTGTGCCATGGGATAATGAAGATGTAAGTAATTAAGAGACTGGAAAAGGGCACTCAACTTGAGTATTTTCTTCCTCCTAGTGTGGTGGATCTCAAAATAGAAAAGTGGCTACCAGATTGCAGGCCTCTGGTTCCTTCTCTATCTGTCTCAACGGTTGTAGATCGGTCGTTCGAATCAAAAGAGCAATGCTCCCTTGACTATGGATGAGTTTCAAGATTGGATGGTAAAGTTTTATGTAGAAAGATATCACGCACGAAATACAACTCGTTCAAGTAGTTCGAACTCACAAAGGCACAGATGATAAGGCATATCAGTGCATTTATCAAGAAGAAGACGCGCAGGGGAAAGTCGAGACTTCACTTTGGAAAGATCTGATGGCGATCGCCGACGACGCGTTGAAGGCCAATATAACGACCCTCAGCCCTCTGGTTCTGCCGGTTTTTGAGTAGCTACTTTTCAAGAAGGAAAATTCTCAAGATCAGAAAAATGTGATTGATCTACATGGAGGTAGATCTCAAACGTCATCCTCTCTGAGACCTCTTGCACTGTCGATCTCAAGACTGACAACAACTATGTAGATAAACAATGAACACACAGAGATACACACATAACACTCTCACAAACAAAAGAATTCAACACTCCTAATCTAAGTATGTACAAAGAACCTCTCCCAAACTATTTCATCTTCTTGGGCACTCCCGTGGATTAAGCCCAGCTAGGCTCTGATACCATATAAGAAATTGGAAGAGCATCCATTGCAACAAGATTCACACAAAAATAATAGTTTGTATATTTTGCACCCAAATCAATAGAGATTACATACGTATATATAGTTGAACTCAGATCTAACTAATTCTAATCTTATAGAGAGAAGTTGAGAGTATCTCTCAACTTCCTCAACAAACCCAAACCAAAATAAGTAAGCATAATCCTAACAAATCCTAATATATAAAACTAAAAAAAAAGAAAAAGAACGAAAAAATATAAAACTTAATAAAATGAATATAAAACTAATAAAAATGAAAAATAACGGAAAAATATAAAACTAAATAAAATGAATATAAAACTAATAAAAACGAAAAAGAACTGAAAAATATGAAACTTAATAAAATGAATATAAAACTAATAAAAAAGAAAAAGAACGGAAAAATATAAAAATTAATAAAATGAATATAAAACTAATAAAAAAGAAAAGGAAAAATATAAAACTTAATAAAATGAATATAAAACTAATAAAAAAGAAAATGAAAATTATAAAACTTAATAAAATGAATATAAAACAAAAAAAGAAACTAATAAAAAAAGGAAAATATAAAACTTAATAAAATGAATATAAAACTAATAAAAAAGAAAAGGAAAATTATGAAATTTAATAAATTGAATATAAAACTAATAATTAAAAAAACGGAAGGGAAAAATATTAAACTTAATAAAATGAATATAAAACTAATAAAAAAAGGAAAATATAAAACTGTGACAACCTCATTAAGCGTTAACTACCTACAATCAGTTAAAAGACAATTGGCTTATTTGTTTATTTTTATTTTATTTTTTATTTTTCTTGGCAAGAAAGACTTAATTGTAATTGTTCATGAAACAAAAGTGTTATTTTATTTTGTTACTGAGTTAATAGGAGGAACAAGTAAATTAAAAGGAAAGCCCTTTAAGCTGCTGGTGAAGTTTCTAAGAATAAGTGGTTGGAAACATTTGGAAAAAACAATTACCTACCCTGTGGGATAAAATGGAATTCCAGGAGAGAGGTAGGGGTTCTGTGAAATTTGGAAAGTAGGGTGAAGCATTCTCTAGAGCTGGGTGGAAGACCAGTTGAGAATAGTTTCTGCAACCCTTGTGAACCAGATTACCTGTTTGTGACTGGATTGGCCATCCAGAGGTCATAGCAGAAGAGTTATCCACTGTTACCCGTGGCACCGTCCAGAATTTTGGAGCTAGGGGGTAAGAGGAGGACGTCATTACCTCCCTTTATGGTTGGGAGGACCACAGTTTAAAGGGTTATTGTTCCTTATCAGATAAGTATTCAATAACTGGAACTTTACGATTACAGGTTAACTGTTTGTTTTTAAAAAATGCAGAAAGAATTTAGACTGTTTCTGGTTTTTACTTGTTAAATAATTTTCTACTATTAAGTTCTGAATGTAATAACGTTGCCAAGGTATATGTCCAGTGATTCTCAGTAAACTGGAAGTTACTAGATAACATGGTACGATAATACTCTGTGTAGTGGGAAGAAATATTGTATGCTAGACTTAACTTCCTTCTATTTCTGTAATAGTACTAAGTGTAGAGAACAAGAGAGTTGCAAAGCTGAATTTACTTTCTTTCATTATAAGATTTTTATTGAGACGGGACAAGGGTTTATATATTTTATTATAAGAATAAAACTTTGTGAATAGATTATCAGTGTTTGTATAACGAAAAGAAAACCAGAAGTACAAAATGTAGTACTGATTTAAATTACTGTACAAGTAAACACTGTAGTTGTAAAATGAAATACATGAAAGAAAAACTGCTATGCATGCAACAGTAAACAATGATAAATAGAATTTCCAACCAGTGTTATTGAATTAGAGCTGAATTAAGAAAGTACAGAATTTGCAGGGCTGAGTCTGGGTTGAAACCATACCCTGCTCCTGTTCGCTTATAGAAACTATACGTAGCCCTTTAATCGGCGGACCGGTGCCGTAGGGCCTAAGTGAATTTTCAAACAAATGTTAAATAGCGAAGATAGAAGTATGCAAAACAACCATAACCCTCTGTCTCAACTCACGAAATTCAGAGAAGCTCTTTGCAAGATAATGTAGACAACCCGCAAGTTGAAACATACAGAGCTACATTAATCCTCAGTGCATTTAATGACTACCGTTGAAATGAACGAAACCATGTATATATATATATATATATATATATATATATATATATATATATGAAAGCACAAAATAAAATACACTATGCAGTCGAGACAGTACCCTGAGAAAAGTTCACCATTCAATAGAGAAAGAACGCCAAATTAGTGCGCCAAAGGGAACAAACCCTAAGAGGGGAGGCCAATGGTGCTCACACAATTGTTAATTACTTTGTTCCAACGAAAATAGTCCATAGACAAAAAATAAGATTACGACTAGTTCCTTAAAAATAAAGATATGCACAGAATGCAGTAAAACTTCTGTCTATCAGTTGATAAACCCGTAAAGGGAAAAAGAACCTCGAATAAGCAAAAGGGTAAACAATCACTAGAATAGTGTATACAAATAAAATAACTGACAGATTAAGATGCCTCGGCCATAATGTTGGTATTTTGAAATAATTACATAGTTCAAGAAAATGCCCAGTCTCATAGATTAAATTGAGACGAAGCTCAGGAAAAACTATTACAAGTAAAACTTAGACTCTGTGAGGCTAAAACAAAACCCTAGGTAGAGTAACCCAGTTTTCAAAACATATTCCTATGAAATCCTTTGGAGCCACAGCTACCAAATACTCGTATCAGCAGGGTACTTGTGAATGGAGGGAGGAGTCGTACTAGCCACTAGAATAAAATTAAAATCGAGGAGCAGAGGAAAGGGTTTGACGAGATTCTCTAACCTGCAAACAAACAACCCTGTTAGAGAATTAAAATTAAACTCATATGTCAGTTAAAGATGGGCGAAAGGAATGCACTGAGCGGGAAGGAGAGTGTCTCAGACAACTACCTGTCGATGGGGACCGATCTCGCAAAGCCTGACCATTTCCAGAAAACGATAAGGGTTAAGAGAAATATGCATAAACCTATAAAAGCCGAACCGAGAAATACATCATAGCGTTGAAAAACCCTGAACTGAAACGAAAGCTGACGAATAGGCTTCCATACCTGTCGAAATTTCGTCAGGGTTGTGTTGGAGGTTAGTATCCTCGAGCAATGGAGAGGAAGTCACGCCATATTGAGTCAAGAAACAACTTGCAAGACAATTCATTTCCCTAGGGTAACACACAGAAATATTAAGGGAAATCCGAAAAATACAGAACCTAACCAAGCAAATCAAACTGGAAAACGTTGGAGAGGCATGTCTGGGAATGCCTACCATAAAACCAAAATAAATCCTGCCAGATAAACCAGGGAGGAGCCGAGTCTGCTAGCACGCATTGGAAGAGCAGCAACGCTGAGAAACTAGGTCGACTGGCAGAAGACTTCAGTTGTTTTCCCTCGCTATCTCTGAAGAAATCGAGACTTGGAATACATCTAGCCCATAAATTTAATAACTTTGTACATCAGATGCCATAGGGGTTGACACCTACGCCTCGGCAAGAAGAGATATGTGCCATGTGGCAAGACTATCATTTCAAACAGGACCATGCAATTAAGTTCAACATGGTCAAGGGATCCGATGATTAATGCCCAACGGAGAGTTCGAGATATCCTACTGGGGTGTCCATGATACCAAATCTTGCAGCAGTACATATAAATGATATGAGTTATTATCACCGCATTCAAAACACACGCAACATTCCCATGTAGGGTTATAAACAAGTTTAAACCATAGCTTTCACCAAATTCGAATACACACACACACACACACACACACACACATATATTTATATCTGCAATGTTACTATGTCAACTTAGAACGTATGTTAGGTGGTTAAAATGATATGGTTGAAGTCTGACATATATCTGGATTGTGATAATTATGAGCGTGAAATTAAATTTTTTTTTTTATTGTGAGTAATAATTGTGGATGGAAGTGACAAAAACTTAATAAAATGAATATAATACTAATAAAAAAGAAAAATTAAAAGAATGGAAATTAATAAAATAAATATAAACTTAATAAAAATGGAATATATAGAATTAATAAAAATGGAATATATAAAATTAATAAAAAAAGGAATGGAAGGAAAAATATAAAACTTAATAAAAATGGAAATTAATAAAATGGAAGGAAAAATATAAAATTAAATAAAAATGGAAATTAAAAGAAAGTGGAATATATAAAACTAATAAAAAAAAGAATGGAAGAAAAAATATAAAACGTCATAAAAATGGAATATATAAAACTAATAAAAAAAGAATGGAAGGAAAAATATAAAACTTAATAAAAATGGAAATTAATAAAATGGAAGGAAAAATATAAAATTAAATAAAAATGGAAATTAAAAGAAAGGAAGGAAAAATATAAAACTTAATAAAAATGGAAATTAAAAGAATGGAAGGAAAAATATAAAACTTAATAAAAATGGAAATTAAAAGAATGGAAGGAAAAATATAAAATTAAATAAAAATGGAAATTAAAAGAATGGAAGGAAAAATATAAAACTTAATAAAAATGGAAATTAAAAGAATGGAAGGAAAAATATAAAACTTAATAAAAATGGAAGGAAAAATATAAAACTTAATAAAAATGGAAATGGAAATTAATAAAATGGAAGGAAAAATATAAAACTTAATAAAAATGGAAAGGAAAAATATAAAATTAAATAAAAATGGAAATTAAAAGAATGGAAGGAAAAATATTAAACTTAATAAAAATGGAAATTAAAAGAATGGAAGGAAAAATATAAAACTTAATAAAAATGGAAATTAATAAAATGGAAGGAAAAATATAAAATTAAATAAAAATGGAAATTAAAAGAATGGAAGGAAAAATATAGAACTTAATAAAAATGGAAATTAAAAGAATGGAAGGAAAAATGTAAAACTAAATAAAAATGGAAATTAAAAGAATGGAAGGAAATTTTTATTAATTAAAAGAATGGAAGGAAAAATATAAAACTCAATAAAAATGGAAATTAAAAGAATGGAAGGAAAAATATAAAACTCAATAAAAATGGAAATTAAAAGAATGGAAGGAAAAATATAAAATTTAATAAAAATGAAAATTAAAAGAATGGAAGGAAGAATATAAAACTAAATAAAATGGAAATATAGAAATGGAAATTAAAGAAAAGGAAAATATAAAATAGAAAACAAAACTAAAAGATTGGAATTAAATAATATAAAACTAGAAAATATAGAAATGGAAATTAAAGAAAATGAAAATATAAATGCCAGAACCACCTATGCACGTATCTGTGTAGAAATGGACTTCAGCGGATTCCCAGCTGAAATAATCCTAACAAGAAAAGACTATGTATGGAACCAGAAACTTGACTATGAAAGTGTCCTCTTCGGATGTCGATCCTGCTTTGAGACAGACCATCTAGCCAAAAATTGCCCAAAAGTCTCCCAAAAAAATTCTGCTAGAAAGAATCACCATAGATCTACATGGTGGGAAGGAGCACAAAAGGAACATTACACTATCATCAAGGAAGAATACTCTCTAGTAAAATCTGAATCGCTAGAAATCAGGTGATGGTTAAAGCCCTGATTTCTATATAACTGGAAAATATAGAAATGGAAATTAAAGAAAAGGAAAATATAAATGGACATTAAAGAAAAGAAAAATAGAAAATAGAAAACAAAACTAAAAGATGGAAATTAAATAATATAAATAATATAAAACTGGAAAAATATAGAAATGGAAATTAAAGAAAAGGAAAATAGAAAATAGAAAACAAAACTAAAAAATGGAAATTAAAAAAAGGTAAAAAAATGGAAGGAAAAATATAAAACTAAATAGAATGGAAATTAAAGAGAAGGAAAATATAAAATAGAAAACAAAATTAAAAAATGGAAAATATAGAAAAATTTAAAAAATCGTAAAATAAATGGATGGAAAAATATAAAACTAAATAAAATGGAAATTAAAGAAAAGGAAAATATAAAATATAGAAAATGGAGAAAACAAAACTAAAAAATGGGAATTAAAAAAATGATAGAAAAATGGAAATTAAAGAAAACGAAAATAGAAAATAGAAAACAAAACTAAAAAAATTGAAATTGAAAAAAATAGAAGAAAAGGAAAATATAAAATATAGAAAAATGGAGAAAAAAAAACGAAAAAATGGAAATTAAAAAAATGAAAGAAAATGAAAATACAAAATATAGAAAAATGGAGAAAACAAAACTGAAAAAAGGAAAAATATAGAAAAAAATGATGGAAAATAAAAAAAGGAAAAAATATATATATACATAGAAAAAAAAAGATGGAAAATATAAAATATAGAAAAATGGAGAAAAAATAAAGCTAAAAAAATGTGAAAGAAAAGAAAAATATAAAATATAGAAAAATGGAGAAAACAAAACTAAAAAATGGAAAAATATAGAAAAAAAAAGATGGAAAATAAAAATGGAAAAATATAGAAAATAAATAAATATAGAAAATAAGGATGGAAAATATAAAATATAGAAAAATGGAGAAAAAATAAAACTAAAAAAAGGAAAAAATATAGAAAAAAATATGGAAAATATAAAATATAGAAAAATGGAGAAAAAATAAAGTTAAACAAATGGAAAAAATATAAAAAAATAAATATAGAAAAAAAGATGGAAAATATAAAATATAGAAAAATGGAGAAAAAATAAAGCTGAAAAAATATTTAAAAAAAATAAATATAGAAAAAAAGATGGAAAATATAAAATATAGAAAAATGGAATATGAACATCGAGGATGAAAATCACTTCCTCTTAGAGTGCCCTGCGTACAACCACATTAGATCTCAATTTCATAATCTTTGTTGCAATACTGATGTAACACTTATAAGTATAAAAATGGTTGTTATCAAACCCTTGGGATTTATATGAATAACGTAAATGTATAACATATCATAAAACCCTGCCTCGTTACCGCCGAGGATTGAGTTGACACGTCCTAGCTATTTATTACTCTGAGGTACTGGTCATTAATATGTTGGACAACTATGAGATCCTCCGTGCTTGGGCATATTTCTCGATCTATGTTGCAATGATATCTGCTGTAGAATTTTAGTTGGATCAATGACTGTCAAACTAGGTGGGAGTTTGCTTGGATTACTCTGCTAGCCCTAAACATTCACTGCATTAGGTTTACTGCCCGAGCGTAGAGGCATGTTTCTCATATATGAGTTTTCTATCCCGGCTCCTTCGCAAATTATGGCTCCGCCTCTGTTGCATTCTCACCAAGAAACTAAGGTTTACCAGGTAGAGATAGGGCGCTACAGTCCTGTGCAGGGAAGATGCCTTGCGGAAAGATCTTTGGAAGGGTTCAATCATCAATGCGAATACACTTCACTGGAATTCAGTTATGTTGTTTGTAATACAGGTATTGAACCCCTTTTCTTTTACTCCACGAATGTTTCCTGTTTGTGCATTCACAGTGAGTTCCTTCATGACCCGCCACTTGGGTTCTTCGATTCCTTTAATGATCTTCTGTACTAATCTCTGCAAATTGTATGGTAGTCTGGAGGTACGACTCTCAGAGGTTGAAGGGGTCTGCGACTAATCTCCAGGTAGCTTCCGATGTTATCTTTCCATTCTAGCTACTGTTTTTTTTTGTCTTTACCGAATTGGGTATTTATTTGTTTAACAATTTCCCGCAAGGATTTTCTACTAATACTTCTCTCTTTGTTTATGGCCACAGATCCAAACCTGCAGGTTGGTTTTTCCTATGATAGTGGAATATTTAAACTGGGGTTTACCGGTTTATGAGTAGCTGTGTTCACGACTAATTCGCATGTTCACCTCTCCAGGTATTTATATACTCGAATGGCCTTCGAGGGTTAGAATCTCTTCAGGCGGTCTACAAATCTCTTCATAGAGTTTTAAATCCGAAATTGTAATGTTTAACATTCGGCCTGTGAAAGGTCCAAGTTTTTCAGTTTTATGTAAAATCTTAGCAAGGTTTTTATTTATGATTACATAGAGTCTCTCGAGACTTCTAGAAATTCCTTCTTATTTTTTTTAATAGAAAGTGTTTTTCCACGGCTTTCATCATGTGAAAAGGATTCCGGATTCAAGTCTCAGTTAACCTCAGCTATGTAGGTTATTCTTCTTAAATTTAGTGACTTTACTGGACTGTTCTATTTCCTTAAATAATGTATCTCTTTTCCTCTGTAATACAGAGAAGATGATAAATGTCCCTAATATTATTGCAACATTTTGTAGTTCTTATGGTCTTTCATCTCGAGGTTTTTTTCCCAGTTTATATTTTTAGAAAAATATATTGTTGACTATGCTCTGTCTCTTTTGTTATATTGGTGGTTATAAGAAACTGTTCTCTTTAATGTATTCGAGGGTTTGCATTTATTCGTAATGGTTGAGACTCTCGGCCAACCATATTCTTTGTTTGATCAGGTTTTTTTCTTTCAATTATCACAAAGTTGTATATTGAAGTTTTGGTTCAAATATTACTCCTATGCATGAAAAGAAAGTCGAATAATGATAATATGAAGATTACTGTTACTTCTTCTTCTCTTTACTAAAATAAATCGCATACTGGAATTTAGATAATAAATGGAAACTAGTAACAGTTTTACTAATTACGGTGACCAGACCACCATTCTTAGAGTCTGTGTATAGATTATATAGCTGTAAAGAACGATGTGTCTTGGGTAGGGTTTTTACCCAGAACCCAAGACCGACAATTCTACTTTTCTATCTTAAGAGCTTCATTGTGAATTTTATTCAATCTTGTTTAATAGATTTGAAAAGAGTACTTAAACTGTAATACAAAATTAAAACTACGTCTCTTTCCCATATTTCTGCTATTTTCACAGTAACTATTCAGATCCTGGCAAGACTTATAAAGAATGAAATAAAATAAGAAGACAATTTACTTCATTCATCTCCTACACATATTTATAGGGTATTCATTGACTCTGTTACAAAAACAATAAATATATGTGCATATATATGATTTAAGGTATTACCATACTTAAATCACTGAAAGTTACACATTTTACTTATGTGAATACGCAGTTTATAGCTATGGTCCTCCCAACCATCAAGAGAGGCGATTACGTTCTCTTCTTGCCCCCGAGCTCCAGTCCTGGATGGTATGGGTTAACAGTGGATTTTTCTGCTATGACCTCAAGACACCCAGTCCAGTTAGTGCCAAAAATAAATTTCAATATTGCAGAGTGTTTTCCACTGGTATCTACCAGCTCTGGAAAATCCACACTCTTCCTTATACAAAAAACACAGAACCCCTACTCCTCATTGGGATTAGTCTCTTATCCCGAGAGGAGAAGGTAGTTATTTCCAACTGTCTCCAACCACTTTCTAGTTCTTGGGAAACATTTACCATCAGATTTTACTTTTTATGAACCTAATTCCCATAACTAGTTTAGTATTCATAATTAATCACTAATTAAAATAACCTTTTAACAAAATAATAATAATTCCAGTCTATTTCATGAAACAAAAATTAAAATTGTCTTTTAACTTGTTAACAACTAGTTATGCTTAATGTTGTTGTCACAACTTCCCCCCATGGAAGTAACACTATCCTCGGTGTTTCACTCCAGCTCTGAAAAGAGTTATGGGTAAGCCTCACGCACAAATTTTTCATCCTCCCAAGTAGCCTCATCTAGGCCGAAGTGCTTCCACTACACTTTAACCTCAGTGATGACTCGCTTCCAGAGCATGATTACCCTCTGGGCAGGTATGTGTTGAGGCTCGACCAGAAACTCACCATCTGGCTCTACCTGCGAACAACAAAGTTCCATGTTAATTTCTCATAAATAAAACATATCTCAAGTTACGATTTTTAATTCTATCCTATTTGTATATTTTTCCAATGAATTACGTGCTTTACATCATGCACATAATGCTTCAATAGGGATACATGAAACACATTGTGTACTTGTATGTGACTGGGTAAAGCCAGCTGATAGGCCATAGGTTCTACCCTTTCCAAAATTTGGAAGGGCCCACAGAACCTGGGAGCCAACTTCGCACAAGAGGTCCACCGCAAGGTACTCCTCTTGGGTTTGATCCTCACATACACATGGTCTCCTACTTCTAATTCCCGATAAGACCTCTTTTTGTCTACATAGATCTTCTGCCGATCCTATGCAACCTTTAGAATTTGTCTTATTTTATTCACTTCTAATTCCATTTCCATAAGCATCTCGAGTCCCAACATTAATTTTGTCTCGGGGCTGCTCCAATTTATGGGTATGCAACACTGCCTCCCATACAAGGCCTTGAAAGGACTCATCTTCAGGGATTCCTGGTAACCATTGTTGTAAGTGAATTCAACAAGATGCAAATAGTCTTCCCATTTCGTTGGATGTTGCATCACATACATGCGTAGCATGTCTTCCAATACCTGGTTTACTTGTTTTGTTTTTCCGTCGATCTGGGGATGATAAGCTGTACTAAAGTTTATTTGGGTCCCCAGACCTATAAACAGAGTCTTCCAAAATGCTGAGGTAAATTTAGCATCCCTCTCTGAGATAACCGTTTTTGGAATGCCATGCAGCTTGAAAATTTCCTTCATGAATGCGTCTGCTATCTGTACAGTCTTGTAAGTAGACTGCACTAGTATAAAATATGTAGATTTACTCAATTTTTCCACTACCACCATAATGGAGTCATTTTACCTTTTTGTTCACGGTAAGCCTGTTATGAATTCTAGGGATATAACCTCCCACTTCCATTCAGGTATGGGTATGGGCTGCAACAGTCCTGCGGCATGTTGATGCTCCACCTTCACCCGCTGACATTCCAATTTACTCAAATACTCAGCAATACGTTTATGCATACCAGGCCAAAAATATACCTTTCTGATTGCAATCAACATTTTATGGTATCCTGGGTGACCTGCATAATTGCTGTGATGGTACTCATTCATTATCAACTCCTTTAGGTCCATACGGTTTGGTACATAAACCTTATCTCTAAAAGTTAACATATGATCATCATTTACTCCATACTCAGAAGTAATTCCTTGCTTTCTGGTTTCTTCCATTTGCTACCATAGGAATTGATATTCCGGATCTTTTTGTGCTTCTTCCTTTACTTGATTGAAGCATTTACTTTCGAGTTGATTGTAGTAAAGTTCATAAACACAATGCAGCTTTCTACTTAAAACATCAGCCACCCCGTTCTCCTTACCTTTTACGTGTTGTATGTCCATGTCAAACTCGCTTAGAAAGGCATTCCATCTTGCCTGTCTAGAGTTTAAATCAGCTTTCTTGAAGTAACTATTCAAGCTGCTATGATCTGTTTTTAACACAAAATTTTTACCCAGAAAGTAGTGTCTCCATACCCGGAGCGCATGTACTACTATTGTTAATTCCAAATCATAGGTTGAATACCTTTTCTTGTGATCCTTTAACTTTCTAGACTCATAGGCCACTACTTTTCCTTCTTGGGATAGAACTGCCCCAACACCTTCTTTACTTGCGTCTATACACACTTCAAATTATTTTTTGGGATCAGCTACCCTTAACACAGGTGCAGTGGTCAAAATCTATTTATGCTTTTCAAAACTATTCTGACATTCAATAGTCCACTTGAAAACTTTTCCTTTTCTCTGTAAAGAATTAAGAGGAAAAGAAATTATGGAAAATCCTTCAATAAATCTTCAGTAGTACCCAACTAATTCCATAAAGGATCGAATTTCTGCCACATTCTGGGGTACTTGCCATTCCATGATTGTTTTTATCTTCTCCGTATCAACAACAATTCCTTATACTGAAATAACATGGCCTAAATACTGGATTTCTGTTTTGAAGAAATCAGATTTTCTGAACTTAGCGTACAACTGGTGTTTTCTTAGCATTTCCAACACAATCCTCAAATTCTCCTTATGATCTTCTTGATTTTTAGAATAGATTAAAATATCATCTATAGATATAAGTACAAAATTATCCAGGAAAGGATGGAAGATTCCATGCATTAACCTCATAAAGGTTGCTGGCACATTTGTTAACCCAAAGGTTAACACCACAAATTCATAATGCCCGTACCTGGTACGGAATGTTGTCTTGTAAATGTCTTCATCCTTGATTTGAATTTTATGATATCTAGATCTCAAGTCTATATTTGAAAATACTATGGCCCCCTTCACCTGATCAAACAGATCATCAATCCTTGGTAATAGATACTTATTCTTAACCGTTAACTTGTTAAGCTATCTATAATCCATGCACATTCACATGGTTCCATCCTTCTTCTTCATGAACAACACTGGGGCTCACCAAGGGGACACACTTGGATGAATGTAACCTTTGTAAAGAAATTCCTGTAACTGCATTTTTAATTCAGTTAATTTTGGAATGCTCAATTTGTAAGGAGCCCTTGACACAGATGATGCTCCTGGCATCAATTCCATAGTAAAATCAATATCTTGCCTCGGTGGTAATCGAGGAATATTTTCTGGAAAAACATCCATGAAATCTTGCACCATAGGTATATTTTCCATCATAGGTGACTTTTCCTTGGAATCAGCATATCCCACTTGAATAATGTATATCTGGCATCCCTTTCTCATACATTTATTCATTTGGGATGTGGTTATTGGATGTAGCTATAATGGCTTCTTGACTCCCTAAATATCCTTGCATGTTCCATCCTACATTCGGTAATAAATAATCTTTTCCTTGCAGTCCACTAAGGTCCAATGTTTTTCTAGCTAGTCCGTGCCCAACAAAACATCGTAGGACCCTAATGGTAGTATTTTTAGGTCTACTTGTAACTGCTGCTCTGAAATTTCCAAAGTACAGTTTGGAATTTTGGCAGTTACCTTTCGTTTTGCTCTAGTGGCTAGCTCTACCAGCCATGAGTTTTTAAATTTATGTTCTTTCAATTTACACATTTCCACTATTTTGGGACTAACATAACTTAGACTCGCACCTGGGTCTACCAAAATACAAATAGATTCAGATATTAATTTACCTTCCAACTTAATCATTGTGGGCTGATAATTTTCCTGTTGATCCTCCAACACCACATTGATACGAGGGATGTTTCGCGCCACATCACCTACTATAGAAGCTTCCTGCAATTTTGTAACTGTGTCATTTCTTGCTCACTGTGGACAGTTTTTGTAGTAGTGTGCCTCACTACACCCCCAACACTGTAGAGGTGGCTTGGTCACCTGTCCTTGCTCAGGCTTTCTTGATGCTTTTGTAGGCTTTTCTTCTGTTGGCCATATTGTTCTCTATTGATTTCTGCCAAAATTTTTGCTGACAGAATTACATGCAGAATTCTTAAAGTTACTGCTTTTGGCACCTTTGAAATTTGAGTTACTTTTTTGTCCTTTCTTCGGCTGCCAACTTTTGCTAACCTCCCCTTTAGCCTTGGACTACTAATAGCACATTCGTGCTTTACAAATGGCTTCATCCATGGTTCGGGGATTTACAAATTCAATTCGCTCCTTCATATGTGTTGGCAAGTTGCTCAGGAATCTCTGCACCTTAGATTTTTCTTCTCAAAGATATGGAACATATCGCAGCAGGGAGGTGAACTTGGTGATATACTCATCCATCGTCATCTGTTCCAGCCTCAGTTCATGAAATTATTTAGCTTTCTCATCATAAAAACGTTATGTCAAATACTTGTCTTTAAATTATTGCTAGAATGACTCCCAATTGACATCTTGTTCCTCAATGCTGTGAACATTCTTCACTTCTTCCCACCACAAAGTGGCTTTATCCCTTAGCTGGTATGTGGCCAATCTGGCCTTCAGGTTGTTGTTTTACTCGTACACCTGAAAGTACTTGTTCATTTTTATCAACCATGCTTCTGCTACTTCCTCAGCTTCACCATCGAACGTTGGTGGTTTTATTTTTCGAAATTCGCCCTGAAGCTCTACTTTCTGCTTCTTAACCTCTTGTTGATCTGACGCATTGCCAAATTCTGCCTCATTGTAGTTTTTTTTTTTATTAATTCGCTGAGAAGGGCTTCTTTCCACTCTGTCAGTGGTATGCTCCCTTGTTTGTCGTTCATCATCGTTTTGCATGTCCCTATCAGCACTGGGATGTTCCATTCCTTGATTTTGTTTATATGACAAAAATTTTAGTATCTTCTCTTACTCTTGCATCAATCGTTCATTATCCCTATGAACTCGAACCATTTCTTCCTGCAACTGTTGTACTGTGTTCAACAACAAACTGGTTTGATGTTGTTGTTCCTTCAATAGTCTACTAGTTTACTGGTGCTAATCAACACTCAGCTGAACCCACATCTCGGGATTCACAACTAGTTGTGTTTGAGGTTCCCCAGTATCTTGTGCTGGTTGTTGCGTTGTTCCCCTTCTCATGATGTTCCTACTATGCTTCTAAACTCTGTGCATCATTTTTCACACAACATGAATTATTAGTTGACCCTTAGGGTCCCAATGTAGGAATGTTGCTCTGATACCACTTGTAACACTCATAAGTATAAAAATGGTTGTTATCAAACCCTTGGGATTTATATGAATAATGTAAATGTATAACATATCATAAAACCCTACCTCGTTACTGCCAAGGATTGAGCTGACACGTCCTGGCTATTTATTACTCTAAGGTACTGGTCATTAATATGTTGGACAGCTATGAGATCCTCCATGCTTGGGCATATTCCTCGATTTATGCTGCAATGATCTCCGCCGTAGAATTTTAGTTGGATCAACGACTGTCAAACTAGGTAGGAGTTTTCTTGGATTACTCCACCAACCCTAAACATTCACTGCATTAGTTTCACTGCCCGATCTGAGAGGCATGTTTCTCACATCTGAGTTTTCCATCCCATCTCCTTCACAAATTATGGCTCTGCCTCTGTTGCGTTATCACGGAGCAACTAAGGTTTACCAGGTAGAAATAGGGAACTATAGTCTTGTGCAGGGAAGATGCGCTGCAAAAATATCTCTGGAAGGGTTTGATCATCAATGCCAATACACTTCACTGGAATTCAGTTATGCTGTTTGTAATACAGGTATTGAACCCATTTTCTTTTACTCCACAAATATTTCCTGTTTGTGCATTCACAGTGAGTTCCTTCGTGACCCGTCACTTGGGTTCTTCGATTCCTTTAAGGATATTCTGCACTAATCTCTGTGAATTGTATGGAAGTCTGGAGGTACAACTCTCAGAGGTTGAATGGGTCTGCGACTAAAAATCCGATGTTATCTCTCCATTCTAGCTACTGTTTTTTTTTTGTCTTTACTGAATTGGGTATTTATTTGTTTAACAATTTCCCGCAAGGATTTTCGACTGATACTTCTCACTTTGTTTATGGCCACAGATCCAAACTTGCAGGTTGGTTTTTCCTATGATAGTGAAATCTTTAAACTGGGGTTTACTGGTTTATGAGTAGCTGTGTTCACGACTAATTCACATGTTCAAATGTTCACCTCTCCAGGTATTTATATACTTGAATGGCCTTCGAGGGTTAGAATCTCTTCAGGCGGTCTACAAATCTCTTCATAGAGTTTTAAATCTGAAATTGTAATGTTTAACATTCGACCTGTGAAAGGTCCAGGTTTTTCAGTTTTATGTAAAATTGTAGCAAAGTTTTTATTTATGATTGGACAGAGTCTCTCGAGACTTCTAGAAATTCCTTCTCACTTTTTTTAATAGAAAGTATTTTTCCACGAATTTCATTATGTAAAAAGGATTCTGGATTCAGGTCTACTGAAGTTTCTCGGTTAACCTCGGTTGTGTAGGTTATTCTTCTTAAATTTAGTGACTTTACTGGACTATTCTATTTCCTTAAAATATGTATCTCTTTTCCTCTGTAATGAAGAGAAAATAGTAAATGTCCCTAATCTTATTGCAACATTTTTTAGTTCTTATGGTCTTGCATCTCGAGGTTTTTTTCCCAGTTTATATTTTTCAAAAAATATATTGTTGACTATGCTCGATCTCTTTTGTTATATTGGTGGTTATAAGAAACTATTCTCTTTAATATATTCCAGGGTTTGCATTTATTTGTAATGGTTGAGACTCTCGGCCAACCATATTCTTTGTTTGATCGGGTGTTTTTCTTTCAATTATCACAGAGTTGTATATTGAAGTTCTGGTTCAATTATTACTCCTATGCATGAAAATAAAGTCGAATAATGATAATATGAAAATTACTGTTACTTCTTCTTCTCTTTACTAAAATAAATCTCGTACAGGAATTTAGATAATAAATGGAAACTAGTAATAGTTTTACTAATTACGGTGACCAGACCACCATTCTTAGAGTCCATGTATAGATTATATTAGCTGTAAGGAACGATGTGTCTTGTGTAGGTTTTTTACCCACAACCCAAGACCGACAGTTCTATTTTTCTATCTTAAGAGCTTCATTGTGAATTTTATTCAATCTTGTTTAATATATTTGAAAAGAGTACTTAAACTGTAATACACAGTTAAAACTACGTCTCTTTCCCAGCTTACCGCTATTTTGACAGTAACTAATTAGATCCTGGGAAGAATTATAAAGAATGAAATAAAATAAGCAGACAATTTACTTCATTCATCTTTTACATGAATCCATAGGGTATTCACTGAATCTATTACAAAAACAATAAATATTTGTGCATATATATGATTGAAGGTATTACCGTACTTAAATCACTGAAAGTTACACATTTTACTTATGTGAATATGCAGTTTATAGCTGTGGTCCTCCAAACCATCAAGAGAGGTGATTACGTCCTCTTTTTGCCCCTGAGCTCTAGTCCTGGATGGTACGGGTTAACAGTGGATTTTTCTGCTGTGACCTCAGGACACCCAGTCTAGTCAGTGCAAGAAACAACTTTTAGGATTGCAGAGTGTTTTCCACTGGTCTCTACCAGCTCTGGAAAATCCACACTCTTCCTTATCCAAAAAACACAGAACCCCTACTCCTCACTGGGATTAGTCTCTTATCCCCAGAGGAGTAGGTAACTGTTTCCAACTGTCCCCAACCACTTTCCAGTTCTTGGGAAACATTTACCATCAGCTTTTAATTTTTATGAATCTAATTCCCATAACTGATTCATTATTCATAATTAATCACTAATGAAAATAAAATTTTAACAAAATAATAATAATTCCAGTCTATTTCATGAAACAACAATTAAAATTGTCTTTTAAGTAATTAACAACTAGCTATCCTTAATGTTGTTGTCACAACTGACGTTCCTAGCCTTTTAAGATGTCAAAATTATAGTGAGCTCGGGAGGCTTCTCTCTAATATTTTTGAGCATAGGAATAAAATCTTAAGTCAAACTAAATAATTCTTTTCTTTAGGTCCTATAGACCAAAGATTGGTCTCAATGGACGTTAACCATCATCATCATCATCATCATCATAAAATGGAGAAAAATGGAGAAAAAAAATAAAACTAAAAAATATATAAAATATAGAACTAGAAAAATATAAAATATAGAACTAAAAAAATAAAAAAATAAAAAATATAGAAAATTGGAGAAAAATATAAAATAGAGAACTAAAAAAAATAAAGAATATAGAAAAATGGAGAAAAATATAAAATATAGAACTAAAAAATTATAAAATATAGAAAAATGGAGAAAAATATAAAATATAGAACTAAAAAATATAAAACTAAAAAAATATAAAATATAAAACTAAAAAAATGGAGAAAAAATATAAATGAAAGAAAAATATAAAATATATAACTAAAAAAATATAAAATGTAGAACTAGAAAAATGGAGAAAATAAAATAAAATATAGAATTAAAAAAATATAAAATATAGGACTAGAAAAATGGAGAAAAAAATATAAAATATAGAACTAGAAAAGTGGAGAAAAATACAAAACTAAAAAAAAATGAAGAAAAATATAAAATATAGAACTAGAAAAATGGAGAAAAAAATATAAAATATAGAACTAGAAAAATGGAGAAAAATATAAAACTAAAAAAAATGGCAGAAAAATATAAAATATAGAACTAGAAAAATGGAGATGTAACAATTGAATTTGGTATTAACTAGTTGTTAACTAGTAATCTGACATTTAAATTATTATTTTTTAAGAGAAGACTAAAACAATTATTATTTCTAGAAAAGTTTATTTTTTTATCATTTGGAAATAAAATTGGTTATGGAAAGTAGTTCCATAAAAAGTGAAAAGGCTGATAGTAAAAGTATTCCAAGAACTGAAAGGTGGTTGGACAGTTTGAACATGTACCTTCTCATCTGAGGATAAGGGACTGATCCCAGTGAGGAGTAGGGGTTTTGTTCAGAGATTGAGGAAGAGAGTGAGGAAGCTTCATGAGCTGGTAGAGACCGGTGGAAATCACGCAACCTTCCTGAAATTTTCTAGTATTGACTGGACTTGGGGTCCTGAGGTCACAACAGAAAATACTGTCAACCTGTACCTTTCAGCTATGGAGCACGGGGGAAAGAGAAGGACGTAATCACCTCTCTTAAAGGTTGGGTGGACATCAGCAACGAATTGCACATTCAGATAAGTAATTGTGCATTCTAATAAACTAAATAGGAACGATTTCATCAAGTGCATTTACAGGCATGTGCTCAGTTAGATTTAAAGACAACGACTATGTAAAATACAGATGGTTGAAAAGGACTGGAATTCTGTATTCCTGTATGATTAAGCAAGTTATTAACAAGTTTTGTGAATTTTATTTGAAAATATTTTAATGTGTTTCTAAGTTGGTTTGTTGTGAGAATAAAAAGGAAATTACTATTAAAGGAAGAACAATATTTAGTTGTCTTGAGAGTAAAGACAACAATTTACTACATTATATATATGGAAGCAAAACTAGTGTAATTGTGATAAATAAAATACAGCAGTTACTCTAATGTACAAATACAATGATATTAAACTTTTATAGAAAGTAGTAGAAAATTCCAGAATTAACTATTTTGCATGGAACAAAATCCATCAAGATAGGAAAGTAGAGACAACAAGTAAAGGAACTAAAAAGTTATTGAATAAACATTATAACAGTAAAAGTCGCGACAGGTAGCTAAAATTCATCCTAAAACTGGTTGGAGAGAACTGTCAGTTCTGGACACGAGGTGGAACCTCAAATCTAGAACACATAGTTTTTATGGCTATAACTATACACAGACAGGTACTGGAGGTGGTCCGGTCACCAAAACCAAGAACGTAGAGAATTTGTGATGGTAAATTTTAAGAGATTAACTATACAGAGATGAAGATCTAATGTTACGAGAACCATAGACTAAGCCAATAAACATTCATTGTATAAGAATATTATTATAACCATATTTATTTAAATATTTATAAAGAGTTGCAAACTACCCAAATCAGCCAAAGGCTCGACGAAAACCTTATTAAACAAGAAAAACATGCAATATCTTGAGAAACATATAACCATGGTAATACTATTGCTAAATGCAACAATGAACTATTTTCAAAATTAAGAAATATTACATGAATACAGCTAGAACCCTGTAGGGTACAGTTTAAACATAAAAACATAGATGTTCAAAAGCATTCAACCATTAGAATTCGTATTAATCCATTAAAATTTTGGGAAAACCCAACTAAGACCCAACAGGAAATGGATTAAGTTGAAACCAGCTTGAACAAGCAGTTTGGAATATAGTATTAAACATAACTATGAATAATTATAGGATTCATAAGAAGAAAACACCATTTTCGACTCTCCTAAGCTAATTGAGCATCACAAAGAATATGTAATGGTTCTAAAAGATTTGCAATCTAATAACCTAACTGTAAATAAACCTAACATGCTGGCGAGCTTGCTAAAAAGTGAATTCGACGGAAGGGTACCTGGAGGAACAGGGAGAAGCTGTTAGCCGAGACACTGCAACCAAAGTGATAGACAATCCATGTTTTGGTAATAAGAGGGTACCTACAAATCCAAAAGGCATGAACCATGAGTGAAGGTAAATGAAAACAAATCAGGGTTAAACTTAAACGTAGTAAAAAATGAGTAAATTGTAACTACATTCACCTGGAGAATAATGAAAAAACCAAACAGATGCTGCCGACCACCAAGTTGTTTGGAACCCGACAACATAAGGTTAGTCATTTGTAAAAAAAAATGTTGAACTTGTACAAATGGAGGGTCGAAAGCGCAATGAATGGAATGAGAAACCATAATGTGTCTAAACTAAGAAATTTACCTGTGTTGGGGACCGGAGTGATTCCGGTGCAACTGTGCGAGCTTAAGGGTCAGAAGAAATTTTCCAGACTCCCAAATTTGCACATTCAGAACTCCTTTCCCAATCATGATGCAACACAAAGATTATTTCCCAAACCTCCACCATTGAAAAAGGCACATAGATAACCTCCATTGGTGGGTAAACAAAGAAAATGGAAAAATCCTGAATAAGAAAACCCAATAACAAAACCTACGTGACTGTTAAAAGAGGCGATGAAGTCTAGCAAGGGTTGTAGAGAAAACTCATCGCACAACCAGAGGTGAATAATGGGATAAATGGTTAGGGTTTTGGGTTATACCTAGACCCTTCCCATCGAAAATCACCATCGTCGATCACAAAGGAATCAAACGGAGAGGAGATGGGCAAGTGGCCATCGGGATTGTAAACACGAATCCCATCAAATCTATCCACTGATTTTAACATTGAATTTGCCAGTACTTATTAAGTTTAATTAGTACAAAGATTTAATACATGATAGATATTCATGCGATGATAGCTGTGGTTTAGAACCATAGTTTAAACAACTTGACTATATGCAAATTCTATGATATCTACATTAATGAATGTCAAGTACCTAAAATATAATAAATAAATGCGAAACCAAAAAATTAAGTGTGGATAGGGTTTTCGGCTGTAGTGTAAGTTTTGTAATGTTAAATATAACATATATATAAATGTTTATAATTATTCATAGTAGAAAGTAAATTTTTTTTATATGGTAAAGTTTAAATGATATGATAGGTGTTACAAGTGGTATCAGAGCAACGTTCGCACACTGGGACCATAAGGGTCACCTAACAGTTTAAAATGTGTATATATTGATGCACAAAAAATAAGTAGTACTTCTAAGGACGTTATGAGAAGGGGATCGACATAAAAAATAACTCGGAATACCAGGGAACCTACACCTCAAACACAACTAGAGATGAATCCTGAAATGTGGATTTAGTTGAGTGTAGATCAGCACTAGCAGACTAGTAGACTGCTGGAGGAACAACAACACTAGACCAGCATACCACTAGTACAAAATGGTTAATTATTTACTAAAAAAACGACTAAAATTTGCATATAAATGACTATTTTTTGGTCGGTGTCCAATAGTAGCTAATTTACAGTATCTTATAACGCGACCAACTTTTGGTCGTTTTTAGCTTCGTCATTAATTGGTTATCTCAATTTTGTTGTCTAGCTATATATTTAGTCATTAATTTGGTCATTGATTTGGTCATTGATTTAATCATTGATTTAATCTTTGATTTGGTCATTAATTGTCACAATTAATGACCAAATATACAACAAAATATATTACTATATGATCACTCGAGAAAATCAATTAATGACTAAAGAAATATGACCAAAATGTTGGTCGTGTTATAAGATCCTGTAAATTAGCTACTAAGAGTCATATATATGCAAATTTTAGTCATTGTTTGAAACCAATTAACGACCGAAGAAATATCACTAAATTTTAGTTGTGTATAAGATATTGTAAATTAGTTACTAATAGTCGTATATATGCAAAATTTAGTCGTCATTTGTAGTCACAAATTTATCATTTGCAGTAGTCATTTATTCATTATATAAATGACTAATTTAGTAGTTTATATTCATTTCATTTAATT
The DNA here is from genome assembly GCA_034641835.2 of Pinus albicaulis. Taxonomy (NCBI): domain Eukaryota; kingdom Viridiplantae; phylum Streptophyta; class Pinopsida; order Pinales; family Pinaceae; genus Pinus; species Pinus albicaulis. Next base: position 19,877 of record JAXQQM020066478.1, on the reverse strand, counting down.
TCATTAATAATCATTATAAATAACTAATTTAATCGTATATTCATTTTATTTATGTTCATCATTAATCAATATAAACCATTAATTTAGTAGTTTTAAATTCATTTTGTGTTCATTATTAATCACAACATAAATTAATTTGTATAATTTAAAAAATGTCATATAATGTGCATATTCATCTAATATGAAAACACAAAATCACATATTTTAATTACAATACTAAACAATATCAAGTGCAACTATAAATAATTTCAACCACATAAATTATATTATATGAAATGTTAAAGTATTACAATATGATTTTCCAACTTAATATTGGTTGGACTACAATTTACACATGAAATGGTGTTTCATCACTTCAAAACATTATCGTTGTGTTTTCAAGGCATTGTAGGTGAATTCACCAACTCTGAAGACTTGACCATCGGTCTTTATATGTGTCTTATGCCAGATATTCATTCTAAGAGTATGACTAGACCAATTCTCCTCCCTCTCTTTTGGCATTTGTTGCTCCAATGTTATTGCTCCCCTCTTTTTTCAATTCATGCTTCTTGCCATCAATACTGATTTCATTTTTTGAAAACAAAAGAAGATACAATGCAGAGTGTAAAACATGAAAGATAATTAACACTAGAATATAAACTAAATTAGACTATAAATAGTTTATACGACATATACCTCAACATCAACAATGTCAAAGCCATTTTTCCTCATACAAGTAAGAAACCCGAATAAATTTTCTTCACTGGGGCGATAATTGCCACTATAATGTGGCAAGATAACCTGTATAAAAAAAAAAAAAAAAAAAGTATCACCATATATAGAAAAGAACACCTTAGTAAATTAGTATTCAACTTTCAAGGAAAGCTTAGGAACAATCATGTCAACTAAGTTATATGCTAAAAATCTCAAGCTATAGATAACTTGTGAAAACAAATAATCTTAGGTGTGATGTTTAATCGTTGTCATTTTATTCACAACAACATTTCATTTTCTAACGCATGAACTTAGTCAAGTATATAAACAACATGTACTCGAATAACAACATGAAAGTAACTTTTTCTGATAGTCATGAAAATATTTTAACACAAAATAGCTATAAGGATTCCAATCATAGTGTAATATTAATTTCATCTTCAAGCTTTGGTTGTTGTTTAAATGGACATGGTACTAAGTATTTTCAATTTCATAGATAAAAGACAAAACAAAATCAAAAGAAACGTCCAAAATACAATCAAACAATAAAGAGAGGATATCATGGAATGGGAATTGCAATTATAAAAAAATTGTTTACCTATCCACTGATGTTGTGTATGGCATTCCTAAAACATTTTCTTGCCCAAAATAACCATGAGGTGAAATAATCACAACATTAAAAACCATATGAATTCCTACTAGAAACATTTCCAAAGTCGATGGCTTGGGTGTCTAAGTGATCTCTAAGCGAATGAACCATATCCAAGACGTGATATGGATCGTCTCCCCATCATTTTTCCAATCACATTTCTTGTAACCTGCCCATAGCAGAGTCAAGTGACAATCAAACAAAGACATTGACATTTGTTTTTATCTTTATATCTATAAAATTTGAATCTGATTTGTTTCATGAACATATTAATTCATATTTAAAGCCTTCCTGACATATGAGAAAGTATCAATCAAATAGGACATCAGAAAAATCGACCTCAATGAGGCCCTCAAACAATTTCTACAATATCAATATTTTTCTTGTTGTGATATATTGGGTAGAAAAAATAACATATCTACAAAATAAAAATGCATATATTACTTATGGTCAAACTTTGTATATGGTGTGTTCTTAAGCAGTTTTTTAAGATGTTCCTCCGCCTTTACCAAAGTGAATTGTAGCTTGGTTAAAACGTGTATCCTTTCATTCAACATCAATTTCTGCAAGCTAAATGTCACACATTATTCTTTCCCATTTCTCAACATGCTACATATGATAAATTGAAAGTCGCATAAAACCAAGAGCAAACCCTTTTCTAACCAAAACAAACAAACAAACAAACAATGTCTCTAATAAAACTTCATTATAATATTAGAAAATGAAAAGAGAGTGGACCATTTTTGTTGTTTGACTTTGCCTATTTTTTTTATGAAAGTGCTCGAGCTCCAAGAACCAACAAATGTGAGGGAAGTTGTAAATGTGAAAAAAATTATGTTGACCTAATTTGTAGACTTCTTCAAAATGATGTGAATGATGTCATTTTCGGATGTGGTAAATCTCATAATAAGAAATGGCATGTATTCTAATAAATTACATTGCAATGACTACCATGGGCCTCCACGGGTTATAGGTCCTCAGTAGGTTAATCTTGATGATGAAAGAGAGATGGCAATGATAAGTATGGGTGGTCCTAGTTTGTATGGTGGATATCTTCAAACCAAGGTCGTCATCTCAATGAACCTAGGTTCTGACATGGTAAACCTGGATCTGGTCTTCACCCAATTTCATTCCATCATACTTTGTCAAGACTCAAGAGGACATAATGGTCCTTCAGCTTATAATAGGGTTGCTTTTGAGGTTATAAATAAAGCTTATCCAAATCAAATGGATTTTTGGGCTCCAAGAGATATGGATAATTTAAATGATAACAATTATATGTTTTTTTCCCAAGATTCAAATGTAAGGATACATTTTGTGGATTTTACTAATAAATAGAATGAGAGAAATAATCCATGAGGAGAATCTACTGGTCATTGTGATTAGGGAAATACTCAGAGATAATAAGACTATTTAGGTTCAAATCAAAGATGGTGTTCATTCTTTTAGCTCCTCAATTGTTGGTAATTTTTAAGGTAGGAATTTCAGTTCTTCAAGGGTGGGGTCCTTCAGCATAATTGCATCTACCTTGGTCATATCACCCAAAAGAAAAACATAATCAACAAAGAGTAAATATGTCAAGTTTAAGGAAAATACTATTTGTATAGTTTTCAAGCTTATAGTTCTTTTTTACTCTATTATAACTCTGTTGAGACCACCTACTCTACAATAAAAAATGGCAGAGGAGACATTAGTCATACCTAGCCATGGTCTCTTGTAGGCATGATAGAAGAATAGGCTGAGCCATTAATTAAAATTGCACATATATTGAGGAAAGACGATTCATTATCTAGTTAACCAATTTCACATTGAACCCTATATGGATGAGTAGCCCTAAATAAAGCCAATTTTCTCTATCATATGCCTTGGAAAGACAAACTAACATTGCTTGTAATTTTTTGGTTTCCTATTATAAATTCCTTCTTGGGCAACTCTTATTCTATGATGGACTTGTTTCCCAGGAAGGATGCAAAAATGTTCTAATGACATGGAATCAACTTAGTGGATTTTGACCCTACATGACCAAGGAACTCAGGTGCCTTGGGCGCATCAACAGTAGCATCCTCAATGAAAATAGTACATTCTCCAACCTAGAAACATTAAAATTGTATATAGTTATAAGTCATAATCGCAAATGACCATAAACTGTAGCAGTCCTAAATAAATTCAAACTTGAATAAGAAAAAATGCAAAATTTCACATTACCCTTCAGTAAGTTGTCCTTGATTTAGCAAGAAAGGCTCAAACTTGCATAAATGTATAAGTAGATTCCCCAAAATATAAATTTCAACATCTTTCCTGAAAAAATAATCTAATATCCAAAGTGAAACCATAGTTGAATGGAACAATGGTGCTTTAAGGTCATCTACACAAAAATTTACCTCCAAATCTCTCACATTGGATGGTATGTCATGAAAAATTAAGAAAAAGTCAGGGAAACTTGTCGACTTCTCTAAAAGAAACAATGAAAATGCACAGAATATTTGTAAAGGAATGCACCTGTAATATATTTTGATTTTCATTTCAATCTTTTTCTAAGTTGAACCTAAATGAGTTGTGAAATCAAATTTCTTTGAGAAGAATGCTCTTACAGTTGAAATTCAACATTTGCAGTCTTCCCACCTCTGTCTCCTAATGAGTATGAATTCTTAAGCTCTCTTATGTCATTATCTGAAAAATTTCTTTCTTGGACACATGATTTTGAAAATAAAGGCTTTTCTGCAGCATAATTCCTTGTCAAAATTTCATCCCTCATACAAACTGGCATCCAGTCAGAACTACAACCTGGAATCGGACTTGCACCTGTTCGTCTATTACTTAGGATGTGAATGGTGGAATATTTGCTAGAGCACTCTTAGCATATGGCAGAGGCTGAGCCCTCCCTCTTATTCCCTTTCGAAGACCTCCCTTAGGACCAAGATTCAAGTGGCCATCATCAGAAGCTCTGTGTGTTGAAGGGCTTGACGTAGACTGATTTTCAAATTGAGCCCTATCCACAATCCGAGCATCTTGACTAGTGAATCCACGATCACCTAGTCCCATATGGGGTTGTGGCCCTTTAATCCCACCCATATGTGGAAGTGAACCAGTCTGTGCACCTGCCATGTAAGGTGGCATCGTAGGCCCTCTCACACCATGATCAAGTGGTGTCACAAGTCTCTGACCTGAATGTCCCATATTGGTACCTGAAGAGCGGCCTCCCTGTCCATGTAGTTCTTTCACCATCCATTCCTCCTCGGATCAATCAGATCCTTCTGAATGACCTTAGCCTACAGGGAAGCCCTTGGTTATTGGACATTTTTGTCATCCTATCAAAGTAAGCATCAATATGGTCCTTGGCCTTTGAATGGTCAATCATATGACCAATAGTGCTCATCAGTTTGCACAAAGCTTCAACATTTTCCTCCTCTGGATGTCGAAATTCAGCAATTAATTTCTTGATGCATGCATTCATAATTCTTTTGGTCAATATACTTTCTTTATAAATTTCACCAATAAACCTTATATTTCCTAGCATTCGTCGTCGTGTTGTAGACTTCTTCTCCCCTCTTTCTTTTTCTGAAAGGTTTTTTCACCATGCTCTTCTGCTTTCTCAACCTCAGCCTCTTCTCTTTCATCTTTTTCAAATTCTTCTTGAAATTTGTTCAAAAGAACTCACTTGAAAACAACCTTCTCATTATCTTCATAAAATTATGGTATTCCTGCAACAAGTTGAAAACTGAATTTTGCATACATTTCACAAAAAGCCAGCTCCATCAAGGCTTTGTCAAATATTTGAGATATTATACCATGAAGACATGATTCCAAGTCAATGTTCACTTCTTTGACCTGTTCAAAAAGTTTCTCAAAGTTTTGGGGCATTAATTTATTAAGGATGGATTTAATTTATCTTTGTTTCAACTGATCCTCATTAGAAACCTTGCCCAGTTCATATCGGTTCTATGATATATGAATTGTGGGTATATAAGGCCGTGGAGGAGGAATCAAACCCTTCTGTGAACTAGAAGCACGCTGCCACCTATCAGCATCAGAATTATTTCTCACTAGTCCAACTTGTGGAAGTGGTGCTTGCATATAAGGCCCTCCAGGAAGGATGACATTCATACTCATTTGTGTTGCACAAGTATTTCTTGCAAAGAAAGTATTACAACCTTGGACAGGTTGAAACACATCAGAGGAACCACTAAGATCTGCATCCATCCGCATATCACAACCATCAGCAAAACCATCCACCAGCTTGGCCCATCTATCATCATCCAAACTGGCCATATTGCTCCCATGACGTTCAAGTAGATAATTCCCACTCAGCTACCTGTCAAGTCCTCTTGAAGTGCTTGCTAATGCATCAACCTCTCCTACATGACTTGTAAGTGCTTGGGAATTTACAATTAATTCAATAATGTCTGGACAAATTTCAAAATGATTTGGTAGATCTTTGCACTGGTCCTTGATTGTCAACAAAAAATCTCTAGAGTACGTTCTGTCTCCTAAACATTCAGTAACTAAAATAGCTACTTGATTCATAGGAGTTGAAAACTCGACTACATCTTCCCAGTCATCTACTTCTTTCAGGACTTGATTCTCAGGCTCTTTTGAATAATTATTACTCTTGACAACATCGGTTACTATTTTGGATGGTTCTGGAAGGTTCACATCTTCCTCCTTCTCTTCTTGAACCTTATAAGCATTATATAAATCTCAGTGGGAGTTGCAGCATTTGCCTTACTGGAAAAATCCTTCCTTTTCTTCTTCTTGTTGACAACTACTACCTTGGCAGCATCACCAATATTTGCAACACTATTCTTCGCAAAAACATTAGAAGAAATTTTATTCTCCTTTTCTGTCAATCTAACTACTAAATCTCGCTTGCCTTCACTTTCAATAGGAAAAGATCACACCTGGAGTTGAGGAGAAATTTCACAAATATCACTATTAGTGGTGGATACTTGACCCTTATCTTGTGTGTCAATTGCCTTCACATTGGCAGTTAAACCTTCCCCAAGTACTTTAGCACTATCATGGTTAAACCTACTTTTCTTTCTATATCTAGAAGATTGTTTGCAGTCAGCAACTTTGTTACCACACAGAAAACCTGGTTTTTCCTCAAAAATAGCCATATCAGCTTTAGGGAGGACTGTTGTAGCTTCTGATTGTAATTCCCATTCAGACACCTTCCTTATATTTGTTGTTGACTGCTTAGATACAACTAACACTTCACCCTTTTTATTTTTGAGCATATTTTGATCAACAAAAATTGTGTCATTCTCATGTGTATCCAGTTGAGATGCCAACCTACTCTCATGCATTCCATTGATTTTTCTCTTCCTAGCATGAAAACTAGCTTTTTCTTTTCCAATGACAGAATTGGAAAAATAAGTCAGCTCTTTGTTTATGTCAGCATTAGGTGAACTTGAAAAATTATATGGGGAATCAGAAACTACAACAGTCCCATGCTTAGGATGGAGAACATTTCTAAGATCTTGATTCTCTCCAATTATAGAATTAACAAAATTATTGTTGCAGCTTTGTCTAGCATTATCACTTGTTGATTTAGATTGTTTATTATTCATATTTCTAAGTTTTGAATCTGATTTAATGCCATCCTCATTGCATGTTGGACTCTTCAATGTTCCTAGAAGAAAATTATTGTTATCAAACTTCATATATTCTACTGCTTTCTTTACTACTCCAACATCCTTTGTAGAAAACTCTATACCTAGCCTAGAAGTTTTTGTTTTTCCATCATATCCCTCACTAGAGCTTCCCAAAGATGAAGACATATCAACAATGATCAATTCACTCACAGATTACGAATCTTGTAAAGGTTCTAAGGTTCCTCTGGAAATATCTATTTCGGTGATCTCATCTACATATGAAGAATCTCATGATATCCTTAACGAGGTAGTGTCCACAACATTAACTATGTTTCCTAATGGCTTCTTTGGAAATAGTATATTTTCACATTTTGTGGGATTACTAAATGAACCACAAATATGGCTCCAGAATCATGCTCTAGCAGTGAAGAATGCAGAACTGTTTCTATAGCTAGGTCAAAATTAGCCCCTCCATCAACAACTTTAACTGTCTTCTATGGGGCTACCATTAAAGGAGTTGTTGAGGTAGATGATGAATTCTGACTCAAAAGTAACTCCTCCACCTACCTTTGAGAACCACTAAGTTTAGACTCCTCTGTAACCACCTCTCATTTTCACTCCATTTCCATATTTGAAGAGCTTCCTACCAATGACACATGTTGTTGCATCTGCTGCTTTTTAGGCTTGTGCTTAGATTTTGTCATCTTATTTGAACACTCATTTATTGAAAGACCTGCTTGTTTTTTGGATAAGTTTTTCTGCTTTTCACTAGTATGATGATCTAATCCAGACTCAAGTGCATAAACTACAAAAAAATTTGAAACCGTACCATCATAGAGATCACATGTTGTCACAGTAGGCATGTTCACTAGTGATAGTTTAACTCCATATTCTTTATCTATAGTCAATACTTCAGATGGAGGACTGATGGAAAACTGTAAACTATAATTTTCTTCATTGTTGAAAAATGCAACTACAAGAGAAATTGATTGATTGCCAAGAGATTCTGGAAAGGAGTTTTTCTTTCCATCCATAACTTGAACTGGAGCCAGAGTGGTTTTTGAAGCCCGTGGGAATGGTTTCAATATATCCAGCATCTCACCAGAATGGATTGTAGCCAATTTATTTTGTCTTGTTAATGGGCATGAATCATTTGATATGTTGGTTTTTGTCTTTAAAGGTTGATGAAAAGTAGAAGAAATGTTACCACATGACCCAGCTAACATCGATGAGTAGAAATTCATTATGCATGAACCACTTAAAGAAACAAAACCTAAAAGTGGAGGTCTTCATGTAGGGAGTCCTGCTAATGGAGGAATGGAATATTTAATTGATGACACAACATCAAATATCAAAGCAATGAAATAAAACCATTTTGGAAAGAAATATGTAAAACTTCCTCATTTTTTGCATATCAAATATGCTCCAAGTATGGGCACAAACATGAGATTTGAATTTTCAACTCTCTAGGCTCTTGTTAATATGGTCAACCAAAAAGATGTCAAAAAAGGGGATTCAAAACTTGTTGTGGATTGAGTATGTGACAAAGTTAGCATAGTGGCCCCTCATTTGGCTCACATTTTGCAAGGTATCAAACATCTACAAAAATTTGGATTGGTTCTCTTGTGGCCATATATACCATGAACTCAATACCCTAGCAGATGAGCTCTCCAAGGAGGATCTCCAACTTATTCCACGAGTGCTAGAAAACCAAGAGTATTTATTGTGGTTGTTGCCTTCCATATCTAGTTTTCTATTTCACTTATTTCTATATTTTGTGATTATATATGTAAACAATCCAATGATATTATCTGAAAAGTCATAGAGATTTTTTTTGGCTTTTAAAAGCTCACACAATATATAATTGGAACAAACCTTTATTACTAGAAATCATTCAATTACTTATACATACCACTAAAAGTGGAAAAAAATATATAACCTTTGATCACCTTGAACATCAAGCACACTAAGAACCTCGACAAGGGGGTTCTAATAACATCACTAAAGATCTAAAATTGACAAAGTACAATTTAATGAGTATTGATTAGTCAAAATTACCATGTGGATCAACCACTCATGTTGAAAAGATGGCATATTGGATTAGGTGTGGGTTTCCCTTGCATTTAAAAGAGTGAACACAACGTGGATAAAGAAAATTGACTTCACTAGGAACCTAGATAATGTGGTTCTAATAACATGGACAAAAATCTAAAATTGACAAAGTACAACATAATGAGCATTGATTAGTCATAAGTACAATGTGGATGAACAACTCGTGTCGAAATGATGATATATTGGACAAGGTGAGGATTGTAATGGCATTGGAAAGAGTGAACACAACGTGAATAAAGATTCACTTGGAGAAGGAATACAAGGAATCAAAGTCTTACCAGGAATGGTAGTCTTGGAGAAGAAATACAAGGAATTGCAATCTTACTGGGAATCACAGTCTAGGAAAAGGAATACAAGGAATTGTAGGAATACATAGCACTGATAATATAAATGGACATATAAATAGCTTCACTTCAATGTGGAAATGAAAATAATGGGCATGGGCAGTTAGAATATTAGCATAGGACACAACACCTGGACATTTCTTTTCCAGCACAACCTTCATATCATTGACCACATTGAATGGTCTGAGACCCAAATTATGTGGAGCCTTCTTCTCTAGTTGGTTACCATTATAGCCATCCAGAAGAATGGATGTATCGCAACCCTAAAACAATACAGTGTTAACATAAGATTTTTTTAATTTCTTTTCACAATAAGTTCCTGAAATGTAATTTTGATGGAAAAAATATTGTTTTTCCATACTATGAGATACGCTAATTGGTTACCATTATAGCCATCCAGATGAATAGATGCATCGTATCCTTGAAACAATACAGTGTCAACCTAAGATTTTTTCAATTTCTTTTCACAGTAAGTTCCCGAAATGTAATTTTGGTGGCAAAAGTATTGTTTTTCCATACTGTGAGATATGCTTCACATTGGTTTTCAAATAATATTAATGCATGACATTGGTTTTCAAATAATATTAATGCTTTGATGTTTCAAACGTGGCTTTTGAAGATAAATAGTGTCAATGTTTCTAACTATCAAAGATGGATTCTAAAGATGAATCACATCAATGAAAATTACACACTAAAACTACTTATACAATAAATTCAAAAGAAAAAATTGATTCTAATTCAACTCATTAAAAAAATAAGGAGGCTAAATACTACTCCTAAACTTAAGTCATTGCAAAATCCTGTAATAACCATGAGTGAAGTCAAATAATTAACTTTAAATATTTTGAAAATAAACAATCTACTTTAAAAAAATACCCAAACACTACTAAGCTAAGAAGATCATGGTGGGAAAAATAAATCTAGTGAGAAAATGATGATCTTTTGGGTGAAAACAACAACTTCAGATTTGAAAATAGATGTTCTTAGTGTCATAAGGAGATCTTGCCATGATCTTACCTGCTGAAGTAAAAATCCACGTGGGAAAGAGGCTTCCACTACCACTCCCTATCTTTCTATTTCAATCTAAGAGCTAATTCTAATTCCAACACCTGATTCATAAATTATGAGAGCAGTGGGCTATGGCACATGCTCACAGTGGGAGGCAACAAAATATGAGCGCAGTGAGAGCAAAGAGCTACGGCACATGCTCACGGCTGGAGGAAGTGAGATATGAGCGTAGTGAGTGATCCAGTGCCGAGTAACATTTCACCATGAGCGAGAGCTATGTAGCAAGGATCCTGGTGGACAAGGGAGATCAAGGATCTTAGTGAGAGAGAGTGGCTTGGCGCTTGGGAAAAAAACTAGGGGATATAACTAGGTAACAATGATTTATCCTAATGATTTATCGTAATTGGAAAAAAAATGTAACAATAACCACCAAAAAAATGAATAATGACACACATAAGAGGAAAATGAGACAATATTATAGAAGAGGGATACATAAACTTACATTTGGGAAAACCAACTTCGTGCAACAGAAAAAGCATAGCGTATTGCTCAGGCCTACAACTTCTTCCCTTCCAAGCTTCAAATCTACATCAACTTTTATAACAGATACCTAATTTGAATTCCAACACCTGCGTCATAAATTATGATATATCAGAACAAACCTCAACATCTAGAGATTCCTAACACTTAGACAATAAATAAAAATTAAAAATTATTTCTCAAGCATATGATACATTAATGTATTAGATTTTATTTGACACAATTTCCTTTCGGTGAAGAAAGCCTCGGCTTTATTCTGGTTTTTGCGAGGGAAAGACAAGGTAAGGAAACGATGGCTACATCAGCCGTCATGCTAAATCCGAATTCTGTGCCGAGGATCCAACGGGAAATATACAGATGAGTATTCCTCCTCCCCATCCCCATTCCCATTCTGACATGGACAAAGAAGATCTTTACAATAGACTAAAATTGCTACAGAGACAGATGGAGTTCATCGACATTCAAGAATAATACGTGAAGGATGAGCAAAAAAATCTAAAGAGAGAACTGTTGAGAGCCCAAGAGGAGGTGAAGAGGATTTAGTCAGTGCCTCTATTGATTGGGCAGTTCATGGAGATGGTTGACCATAACAATATAATAGTGCATTCAAGGATGGGATCAAACTACTATGTGAGGACTCTGAGCACAATCAACAAGGAGATCCTGAAGCCCTCCACCTCGGCACCCCTCCATCGACATTTGAACACCCTGGTGGACATCCTCCCACCTGAGGCATACTCCTCTATCTCACTCCTCTCCCAGTCTTAGAAACTGGACGTAACCTACAGTGATATTGGGGGCTGTGACATACAGAAGTAGGAGATTCGGGAAGTAATGGAGCTTCCACTCACACACCACGAGATTTACAAGAAGATCGGGATAAACCCTCCCTGGGGTGTTCTTCTTTATGGCACTCTAGGTAAAGGGAAGACCATGCTTGCAAAGGCCGTCGCAAATCACACTATGAATTCTTTCATTCGGGTCGTTGTCTCTGAGTTTGTTCAGAAGTATCTTGGAGAGGGGCCAAGGATTGATAGTAATGTCTTTCTCCTTGCTAAAGAGAATGCACCTGCAATAATATTCATTGATGAGGTGGATGCAATTGCAACAACACAGTTTTATGCTCAAAATAAAGCTAATGGGGAAGTTCAGAGGATCTTGATGGAGCTCTTAAATCAGATGGATGGTTTTGATCAAACTGTGAATGTGAAGGTGATTATGTAAACCAGTTGAGGAGATACAGTGGATCCCACACTTTTTCATCCTGGAAGACTTGATAGGAAAATTGAGTTTCCTCTATCTAATAGGAGGCAGAAACGTCTTGTTTTCCAGGTTTTTACAGTGAAAATGAACCTCAATGACGAGGTAGACCTTGAAGAATATGTATCTTGGCATGATAAAATTAGTGATGCAGAGATAAGCTACTTGATTTGTCGAGAGCAATACGGGGATCCAACACATAGGAAAAACTACTGTTATTCTCCCATAGGATTTTGAAAAGGGTTACAGAGTCAATGTTAAAAAAATAGACACACACTTTGACTTTTACAAGTAATCTAACCTTTCTAGGAAACATATATATATTTGTCAATTTCATCAATAGACATATCCTTTCTGTTTAGTAGAAATGAATATGGACGATGCCAATTTTTATTTTCTGAGTATATTGTTACAGGATTAAAATTGAAATACCTTGCAGTTTATGTTTTATTGAAATGTGATATCGAGATAAGTGAGGATGGAGATGCTATGTATTATAATAAAATTCATATATTTTACCTTAGATATGACCCATGGCCAGTCCTGCTATCTTCATCTATGGGGTGACCTTGCTAATCCTTGCCATTAACTGCCAACTCTTTACCCTCATCACTCGGTTTGTTTCAATTTATGAAATGAGAGTAAGAAAGTGGCAAGAGCTTCTACACACAGGGTCGTGAACGTGGCTGCAAGACTAGGGAATGGGAAATTGTGCCAATATGAGATTTCAGTAGGAGGAGATTTAAACCCACCAGGAAGTAATTGTAGTAACGCAATTGCAAGAACAAGACCAAAAACAAACGCTGTAATAACTAAGCCTGCGGGAGATCACCACAAAAAAGTGATGTGTTTTGTGCGGGAGATGACCAAAACAAAGTGATGTTTTGGGCAGGAGAAACATTATTTTAATTCGATGTCTAAAATTCAAACGAAAAATGAATACTCTCACCCTCCATTTTTCCAAACATCATTTTAAATATCATACTCATTTTTAATATTATGCCTTCCAAATATCATTTTTAGTATCATACCCATTGTTGTTTTGATGGATATTGAGCGCACTCATGTCAACAATGGATTTAAAAAGAAGTTTCAAAAATCAATTAAATTTCATTCTAATATATTTATTTTAAAAAGATTGATGATGAACCATACAATGAGTGGTTTGAAAGGCGTCCGACCTTAAAAAAAATTGTAATTTATCTAGAAGAGTTTTTAAAGGAAATAATTAATTAATTATTAAAATAAAATTGAGATAAAATAGTAAATATATTGGAGGTTTTTCAACCAATGGTTTTTCTCATGGTATTCCGCCTTGCCAACAAGGGGAAATTAACCGAATAGTAGGTCCCAACTAGACCTACTCTTATTTGGAATGGCTAATCCCAATGGGTTTTAAGCATTTTTATAAGGTTTAGGGGAATAGTGAGTTAGTGGTTAAGGGATTAAGTAGTAGGGGCTTAAGGGTTAAGGGTTAGAGGTTTAGGGTTTAGGGGTTAGGGGAATAATGATTTAGTGGTCAAGGGGTTAGGGATTGGGGGCTTAGCGGTTAGGGGAATAATGAGTTAGTGGTTAAGGGATTAGGGATTGGGGTTAAGGGAATAATGAGTTAGTTGTTAAGGGGTTAGGGATTGGGGGGTTATGGGTTAGGGGATTTAGGTGCATTTAGGGGAATAATGATTTAGTGGTTAAGGGATTAGGGATTAGGGGCTTACGAGTTAAGGGATCTAGGCATAGTCAGGGGTTGGGTGAATAATGAGTTAGTGTTTAAGGGGGCTTAGGGGTTAGGGTATTTATAAGTTAAGGATTTTAGGGGTTAGGGGTGAGGGATTAATGGGTTATGGGTTAGACGTTAACAATTTACGTTTAGGGGTTAAGGGGTTAGGGGTTTAGATGTTAGTGTTTAAGGGTTTAATCGTTTATAGGTTTATGGTTTAGGGGGTTAAATGGGTTATGGTTTTAGGGGTTTAGGGAGTTAAATGGGTTAAGGGTTGGGAATTAGGGTTTAAGGGGTTAAGGGTTACAAGTTTAGAGGTTTAGGGTATAGGGGGTTAAATGCTTTAGGGGTTTAGGGGCATAAAGGGTTAAATGGGTTAGGGGTATAGGGGGTTAAATGGGTTAGGGTTTGGGAATTAGGGGTTAAGGGGTTAAGGGGCTAAACATTTAGTTTTTACGGGGTTAAATGGGTTAGGTGTTTAGAGGTTAGGGGGTTATGGGATTTAGCAGTTAAGGATTTTAGGGGTTAGGGGTCATTAGGGGTTAATGGGGTTAGGGTTTAGGGGGTTAAATGGGTTAGGGTTTTAGGGGTTTAGGGGGTTAAATGGGTTAGGGGTTTAGAGGTCTAGGGGGTTAGGGAATTTAGCAGTTAAGGATTTTAGGGGTTAGGGGTTAAGGGGTTAAAGGGTTAGAGTTTAAGGCGTTATAGGTTTAGGGTTTAGGGGGTTAAATGAGTGAGGGGTTTAGAGGTTTAGGGGGTTAGGTGATTTAGTAGTTAAGGATTTTAGGGGTCAACGGTTAGGGGTTAATGGGGTTAGGGTAGGGGGTTAAATGGGTTAGGGGTTTAGGGGTTCAAATGGGTTAGGGGTTAAGGGTTTAGGGGTTAAGGGTTAAGGGTTTAGAGGTTTAGGGGTTAAATGCATTATGGGTTTACAAGTTTATGGTTTAGGGGGGTAAATGGGTTAGGGGTTTAGGGGTATAGGGGGTTAAATGGGTTAGGGGTTTGTAATAAGGGTTTAAGGGGTCAGGGGTTAAGGGGTTAGAGGTTTAGGGTTTAGGGGGTTAAATGGGTTAGGGGTTTATATTTTTACGGGGTTAAGGGATTTAGCAGTTAAGGAATTTAGGGGTTAAGGTTTAGGGATTAATGGGGTTAGGGTTTAGGGGGTTAAATGGGTTAAGGTTTTAAGGGTTTAGGGGGTTAAATGGGTTAGGGGTAAGTAATTATGGTTTAAGGGGTTAGCGGTTAAGGGTTTAGAGGTTTAAGGTTTAGGGGGTTCAATGGGTTAGGGGTTTAGGGGTTTATGGGGTTAAATGGGCTAGGGGTTAAGGGTTTAAGGTTAAGGGTTTGGAGGTTTATGTTTTAGTGGTTAAATGGGTTAGGGGTTTAGAGGTTTAGGGGGTTAAATGGGTTAGGGATTGGGAATTAGTTTTTAATGTATTATGGGTTAATATGATATCTTCATTGGTCTTTGTTTGTGCACAATAGTTGCATATTCTTTGTGTCTCAATGTAACAATTTTATAGGTACTATTGCTTTTTTTCATGTCTTCTCTATTTATTAATATCTAGTATTTGTTAGCCATTTATTTACATTTATTGATGAAAATTTCTATTGCAATTAAACCAAATATATGTTCAATATCTAGTTTCAAACTTAGCCACAATGTTGTCATACAATTTAAGTCCAGAGAATGGCCATCTGATGAAGACTCAATAACAACACTGCACCTCATGACTGCTACAAAAAAGCTTAAGTTCGAGTGTCCCACATTCATGAGAAATTTTCTCTTATACTCTTGCTCCAATTGACATTGGGGAAGAGAGAGGCAGTTAGGAGACAAAGGGAAAGAGAAGAAGGATGAGAGATAGGAATTAAGAGAGAGGAACCAATATCATAGAAGAAATAATATGTGACCAAATTACTCTATAGGGAGATAGGAGATAGGGGCACCCTACCTACCTAACTAAATGTCTAAACTTAATGTGCTGTAATCATTTGTAATGGTGGTCGATTATACGAGGAGAGGATTTTAGGAGGAGGCACTGGATATTTAATGTGATATGAAAAAAACAAGTACCGAACCTAACCATTTCACATTTACCAATGTTCTCTCTACATGTGCTAATTTGGTAAATTTGGAACATGGCAAAGGAGTCTTGCTTCGTGATTACCTCCCACAAGTATTCACCAATTGTGAGAACACAACACTTGTGGTTGCATCTTATAAATCATCATCACTTCCACCAACACCTCATCCAATAACGCTAGTATAAAAAGTGTCAGGCTCTCGACAGTGAAAAGGAACATAATTTATGTGCCCCCAATCTCTTCTACACACTTGTAGCTCTCCTCCCAACCCAAAGCCGCTAGTGTTGTGTGTTCACTTTGCCTTGAATCTTGTGAAAACATCCTGAGGTAAGGAACTCTTGCACCAAAGTATGGATCCACTATGTGTCATATCCATTGAAGGAGAACATGTTCCAAACAATAAGTAAATTGTCACAACTATCCCTCTGTGGGATGTTGAGAACTCCAAAATTCCACATGATCATTAATGAAATCTATAAATTGAGAACTTTCGTAGAAGAATTGAAGTCATACTGAACTTAGACCAAAAGGCTCAAGATCTGGGTAGCGCAAAGGAAAATATGCAATATTATTTGTACTATTCTCATCTAGATAATTTTGCATGGATATCTCCTGGAGTTGAAATGCATATTCCAGGTTCCATTGAACATCTCCCATGGAAGGCATGTCTAAGCCCATCTCTTCCAATAACTTTTGGTAATATTCCTAAACATTTTCAGAGAACCAAAGTTGATGGTCCCAATAAGGTGAGGGTCAATCATTTTTTCAAGTTTGCACTTTTTCATCCAGTGCATTTCCCACTCTTCTATATTGAATTTTTCTCTGGGAAAAACAAGATTAAGTTTTTCCCTAGCACACTAGAACTCTAGTAACACTACTCCAAGAGAATACACATCAAATTTATCAGTCAGTTGTTTCCTTTTGAAGTATTCAAGATCAAGGTACCAAAGGGCCAAAACTACCTTTTGGAGTGTTTGAATGTCCAAAGTCTGCCATCTTTTCCTGTGATCCTGTTATCGTGGAGATCTTTGACATTTAGATAAACACATGTGATTCATGACAAGGGAATTTGATTGCATTGACCATATATTGGAGATTCATTGGTATCTCACCAGTCAAACAGTTTTCCAACATGTCGAAGGAGTCTAAATTGGTGCACTTGAAAATGAAAGGAAAGATTGTTCTGTCAAGGCCAAATCCCACGATGCTAAGCTTGAAAACCCTCTCATTATTGCAGGTCATGTCTTCAAGCTCTGAGATGGTGATGTTGCAGGGGTTTTTATCTTATCTCTAGTCACGATCACACCTTAGAGCTATAAAATGGTGACATTGTATGGGTTTTTATCTTGTCTCTTGTCCACTGCATGAGCTTGGGTACATAAACCCAACACCATGTCAGGTTAAGGGGAATTATGAGTATTTGATGAATAAATCTCGATAGAAAAATGGAATTATGGAGACATTCGCTATCATACATATTTGGTTTCCTTTGTTAATGTACCAAAGTCATCGATCCTCCAAAACGAGCCTTCTTCCCATTCTTTCCTCCAAAATAAGGGTTCATTAATGCTGCCATATATGCTAATAAACCCCCTTCACCATCTCCCCCATTAGGAATTCTAAGTTGTCAAACAAAAATGTGAAGGTCAAGCTCTCCATCGTCGAGGGTTATATGGTATGTCTTGTAACTGTGCAAAAAATCTTCTTTTCAATACATTGCTAGATGGTGGTATGATGCAGATATCCCATTTAATGTTTCCCACTCACCTTATTACAAAGCTATGCGGGACTCTATTATAGCTACAGGAAATGGCTTCAAAGTCCCTACTATGCATGACTTGAGGGGAGTCTTTTTGCAAAAAGAGATTTACTACTTTGACTATTAATCAAATATAAAACTAGTAACATTGTTTTATTTAAACCTTAATTTGGTATAATCATGTAAATTATGTAATAAATGAAATAAATATATTCATTGGTACAATTCTCATAGAAATTGATAAAACTAAACACAATTATCCATTATTACACAATAAACCATTTAAATATTTTGAATTACATATTTATAACCATTAATAAAGGTTTATATATTATTAAAAAAATAAATAAATTTCATACCTAAACAATTAACAAATATCATAATACCACTAAAAATTAACCAAGGTTCATATCAAACAATTAATAAAAGTTCATAAACCATTAAAAAACTAATTAAGGTTCATATCTATATTAAAAAAGGTTCATACAATACTCATCGATGGGGGTGAGGTCTGAAAAACACGTGGAAGGCATCTCACATGAATATAAGTGTAGTGACGGTGAGGGAAGGTACTCCTGGTGCCTTCACCATAACGCATGCAACGGGAGGGTTACTAGCTTCACGTTGGCAATTCGTGTGAAAAATAAATGCGCATTTGACTTTGGAGGTGGTGAAAGGATAAGGCGAGGGAAGATGAGGGAGCCCAACATTAGACTCATAAATATGGTTTGGTGTTGGTCTTGATGGTGGCCTACGAAGAGGAAGCTTAAACGTCGCGGGGAAGGTTTATGGAGGGAGTGGCTTGTGTGTGCTTGTTGTGGGAATTTGTTGGTGGTATGTTCGACGGATTTTTGTTGCTTGATTTCTTAGCCATTGACTATGTCTGGGTTAAGGTTAGGAAGTTGAAGGGAAATGAGCTCACTGGTTTCCATTTTTCTTGGCTTTCGATGAGCCTGTTTTTTCATGATAAGAGAGGAAGCTAGAATTTGCAGTCTAGGAAACCTTGAGGGTGGTGGCGGAAAACTAGTTTCTTTTCCAAATTTTGTGCCCTCCAGCGTGGGTGTGACGGTGTTTGGTGGATTGGTGTGTGGTCTCTATGTGGAGAATTTGGAGGCTGGTCACTACCCTGGGGGATGTTACGTTCAGGCGTCGGATACTTTGTCATCGTTTATTGTTCATTTTTCTGTGTTGGTTTGGTGGGTGATGGTATTTGGTTTTGTTGGTGGTGGAAGTCTTTATCTGGCAGTGGGAGGTGTCTTTGTGCTTCGTTGTGGTGGTGGGATACGACATTTGGCTCCTTCGTTGGTGGTGTTTGTTTCTATAGTGGGGGGTCTGGTCTCTGGACTCTCCACACGCCGGGGTTCCTTGACCTTGGTGAATTATGAAGCCCCAGTGTGGTGTGGGTGTTCTCCCTCCCCTATCGTCCATGGCCCTGTGGGCATGGAAGACTGAGAAATAATCATGGCGGCTCCACGATAGGGTGTAAAGACTACGGGGCGTGCACACCTCTCTATTGTGGGTGCGCATGGGGGTTGTGGAGAAGGTAAGCGGGGGGAATAGTAGAGGTAGGGTTTAGAGGGTTCAAAATCAGAGTCGTTGCGGCAGAGGAGGTAGTGGTGGCAAGGGAAATCATGGGTTTGATTGATTTGAGGTAAATGAGGGGTAGTTTATCCAACATTGCTGCCTAGATAACTGTCGTGCACTTATCAACAACCTAATGGAAAGAGTGAACACAACTGAGAGATTATGTCATGAGGAGCATGCAGAGCAGATGGAAACATTGGACTGAATGCACTATTTACGATTACTTGGTAGAGGGATCTTGGTATTGGTTTAGCGAGCCAAAATAAACTCGAGAAAGTAGAACAGTTGGAGACTTGGTTGGCGCACTTTGAAGGGCACAGTCAGTGTGACTTCTGTCTTCCACCACATTTAGGAACAACCTAGGATAACCCTGCATCCATCACTTTGGATGACTAGTATGCTATTTGGTGTCCTTTATGTTTTATATGTGTTTTGGTGCCTCTGGCCCAACCGTTTATGGACAATGTCCCTAGTCCCTCTTTTGTATTTTTTTGCATCTGGTGCAAATTTTTGTCAACAAATCCAGTCG
>JAXQQM020088590.1:0-31806 GCA_034641835.2 Pinus albicaulis | reverse complement strand
TGTGTAATATCCCTTTTTAGGAATAGCTAGCAATCCATGGTTGGAAAACAAATTTTCCAGAAATGGAGGCAGCAGGATTTGATACCAAGACCTGGATCCCTTAGAAAAATATGTCTAAGACCAAAATCCAAGAATTGGGACCAAATAAATCCTTCTAGTGTGGTGAGACAAACCTCCCACACCTAGTTCCCTTCATAAATTGCCCAGTGAAAGGGCTGCAACAATGCATGCACTAGACTTGGAGCATTAGCGTTATTCAAACACACCATTAGAACATTAGTGAAATTTATCTCATAAAAATTTGAATGAAATCCATGGCCATCTCATTAGATAATATCAGCAGCAAATGAATACAAGATCACGAGGGAAATGTTACTCAAGACAAGCAAAACCCTGCCTCGAAATACTGCTACACAAGTATACCCAAGCTAAGACTGTGCAGTTATATGAAGGTACTGCAACATATATAATGGAAATATAATGATATATCAATGATAGCTCAAGAAATAAGGGGGAGCAAGCTCTCAACCCCTGAAAACACTAGTACAACAATCCTTAGAAGGATTGGCTACAATACATGTACAAAATGGGAAAATACAATAATGCCGAAGTTGCTGGGCATCAGCAGCAACTCATAAACAAAATGGAAGGAGATGGTTGAATATGATCTGAAATCTGGAATTGCCTCCTCCAATGGATCTCTAAAGTGAAATGCAGATCCCTTCACCAAAGATTTCCCCTCCAATCAATTTTGCAGTCCCTCACTGCAAATACACCATGAGAATAATGTAGCCTAGGAGAGATACTGTGTTGTAGGTGAGTTGGAACATGTTGGCCTGATGCCAAGATATGAAAATATTCCCAAGAACACTCCTCAATGATCTCCCAATGAAATGGAGATCCCCTCCTCTGAAAATCAATCTTCGGAGTGGTGTGGTGGAACTCTCCCAGGCAACACCCAGCAACACAACCCAGCCACCAATGGAGACTGCACTGTAGCTAAATGAAATTATTTGGCCTCAAGCCTAGACATGCGGAATAATGAAGTATAATCCCTCAAGAGGTATCTTGAGAAGGAGAGGAAATCCTAAACAGAAATTCCCTCAACAACTCTTGCTAAACAACAAGATGATGCTCCAAGTCTAAGAAAACATGGAAATATATAATCCATAACATGATAAACAATGGTTGCCTTGCCCTCCTCTTATACAATTGTGAGCTCCCTCTCCATGGGCCCCACTCATTAGGGTTTTCCTTCTCAAGGAATCTTCCCTCCTCTTTCTTTTCATTATCCCACAATGTGCTCTCCACCTCATGCTACTGCGCTGTTTGACTTGGTCAAACCTGACCTAGTCATCCTGCAAAAGTCCCTTTTCACACATGGAGGTGTGAAATCAAGTTCCAAAAGTGATCCCCATTCATGCTAAGGGGATTTTTATTCCCTATAGATAAAATTAATGGGTCTTCTACTCATTTTATTCATCTTCTAAGTGAAAATGTAAAAAATTAATATTCCACAAAATTTTGGAATATTATAGTCCTCCCCTCTCAAAGATTGCTTGTCCTCAAGAAAGTACAAGAATAGATTGATTTATTTCCCCTTACTTTCCCTGTAGCATCCATGCATGATAAAATCCTCCAAGAAAAGGATGCCATATCATCAATCAAGTGTCCAAGTTGTCCCTCCAACATATGCAATCTAGTCTTTGGTGAACATCCCCAAATAGCTGTCATGTAGAAACAAATATCCATGAAGGAAACAATGGGTTGTCTAAGGGCCTCCTTGAGGCATGA
The DNA here is from genome assembly GCA_034641835.2 of Pinus albicaulis. Lineage (NCBI taxonomy): Eukaryota > Viridiplantae > Streptophyta > Pinopsida > Pinales > Pinaceae > Pinus > Pinus albicaulis. The sequence goes on along the minus strand of JAXQQM020088590.1, from coordinate 30,012 downwards.
GATCTGATATATAATGGGACTCATCATCCCCATCTGAATCTCCCATTCCCAAGCAATCATCCATACAACATAAGTTGCCTCCCAACATGGCAACTCACAGAAATCTCCCTCCACCTTGAGCTCCAGAAATGAAGGTGGGCTGCAAATATGAATATGGAAAGTCTCATAGCTTGCCCCATGTTTTCCTCCTCTCCACTTATGATACGTGTAGAGTGTGTGCTGATCATGGGCTGTAAAAGTATTGCCCTCAAGTGGCAAAATGAAGAGCAATCCCCCAAGGATTTCTCCTTCATCAATGATAATCCGACTGGCCAAAGACATTTCATCCATGATGAGTAGGACATGATCATCATAGAATCCTCCAATGACATGTTTGATGTAGGTTATACCATGTGCAGCAAGGTACAAACAATGTATCATAGGGCTACAATGCAATCTCACCCACTGCAGCTGTAGAAAATAACATGGCAAGTATTGTGTAGAAAATATCACCTCTACTACTGAATAGTAAATATATGAGTGAACCAACAATACAAGATCAAATACATGCCCATATACATACAATGGATGAAAATCATCATCAAACTCATGGCCCACCTCAAAAGAAAGTAAATAGGTGGTTGTCATGTGTCCCCTCATGTTCCTACTAGAACATGCAATGCATAAACTATGGGGATCATCTCCCCTCAAAGACACATTAAACTCATGTGTCAATTCACCAATCATGCTCCCAATAATAATATGGACAATATCAGCAGATGGAAACATTCTCATAATCAAAATAGAGGAAGTACTGATGGTTTCATATGGTGCCGGAAAGTACCAACAGTCTCCCAAGCAACAACAGCGCAGTTTTCCAAACTGCTGCTTCAAAATTTTACATGGAAAAATGTTTCTTAATACATGGTCAAGTATATGAATTTTCTGAACATACATGTAATGATAAAACCTTTTCCCAAGGCCACATAAAATATGGCTGTCTCCATCATATGGTTTGGCCCAACTTTTCTCATGGAGCAACATGAAAAATCTGCCCCTTTGAGGAGCCATGCATTGCGACATAATGATAAGAGTATGTAAATAAGCAAATGTAAACAAAATGCTCTTACCATAGGCTGGAAGTAAGATGATGGATGGATCCATGTATGTGACCCTGCTCCCAAGTGTCAGTGTTGTGAGCTCATGCAAAAAGGCTCTTGTCCATGCCAATATTTGTTTCTTGACATGCTCCTTGTCAAGAACACTTCTGGTGATGCTGCTGCAAATGTGAAGCTTTTCCCAAGATAGAAATTCCTCACGATCAGTCCAAGCCAAAGAGTAATCCCTTTGCACCATGAGAGTGCCCTCCTCTAGTCCTGCAACACCATACATCATATGAGAGAAAATCTGCTTGTGCTCTATCCAAGATAGTCCAAGCAATCCAAGTGCTTGCTGCCTCCTCATGCTCACATCATGTAACTCATGTAATGAAGGTATCATGACTGATATTTATGCCATATCATCTCCCTGCATCCCTACTTTCTGCTGCTCAATTATGTAAACATCTTGCCACCTCTTCTCCACTCCCATCCTCCTGGGAAAAAGGTACACCAAGTGATGGCCAAACTCCTTCAAGAGGAGCCAACGTAGCCAAGCCTCTTGCTGCCCGGTATCATATATTTTCAAGTGGCCAATCAACCTCTTGCTCCTCATACACACCCACTCAGCTCCTTGTGGATGTCTTCTCCTTCTTCCTCCTTTAGTACTCCTCCTATGAGGGCTACCATTCTTCCAAACCAAATCACCTCTCTTGCATTCCATGGAAGATTGGAATGCAGCTCCTTGGAGACCTCCTAAAAGATACCTCTCACCCATGACTGTATTGAATCCATGAGGATCCAAATATGATGGAGTTAACCTCTCCTCTCCATCAATGTTTAACAGCGCTACTAATTCCACCAATGGTGTAGCAGTTGTTTCATCCTCCGGTTCAAAATTTGTTTCATTGCTTTTCATGGAGGTGCCATGGTTAGTTTCATCCTCCAATGGTTCACATCCCAACCCCAAGGGCTGAATGAGACTCATCAATAGTGCATGAGGATGAGGGCTCATCTCCTCTTTGAACCCATTTCATAGCGCAGTGCAATCATGGTGCTCTAGAATAGCAAAGAGTGTAGATCCTTGGACCTCTACATATGAGTTTCCACATTCCCTTAAATTGTTTGCCGAAATGAAAAGTGGAAATTGATGCATACCTTGGTGGAACTTGGGGCTTTCTTCTTGTATGGCTGCATTATTTATCTCCTCCAATGCAATGGCTTCCTCCTCCATAGATGTAAAAGGATGCTCTCCCAAAGCTGTGACAACATTGGTGCAATTCTCCTCCCATGGTGGAATGGCTTCTTCTTCCTTTGTCCTCTCTCCATCAAAGGTTTGGATCAACCTTTGAGCAAAGTCTGCAAAAGAACTCATCGTTGAATGGACCAAGGGTTTCAACCACCAAATAGAGGCTTCATCCTCCATGTGTAGCGCTGCAATCTCCACTGCTTCTTTCTCTGCCACTGGATGTAGCAAGAAAAATGCCTCTAGATTTTTCACCCAAGCTCTACCTGAAGTGTTCCCATCAAATGTAGACAATAGAAATATATTGCCTCTGATTTCTCTTTTGCCATAGGGCCTTCTCTCCTCCTTCTGCTGAATAAATTGTGGGAACATTGTAGCTCCCCTGAATGCTGCAGAATGGGATTTGTACTCAGTCAGGTATTGATCTAGAATCTGATGATCCAATCATATCTCATGCTTGTTTTCTCTTTGAGAATAGGAAGTGCATGGACCTTCCTCTTCTTCTCTTTGCTTCTCCTCCTCGGTGAGTCTCTTCTTTGTTCTAAAAATAGATGAGATCAAGCTCATTTGCTTCATCATCTTCTTCTTCTTCTTCTTTCTTGGGCTTGAAGGCCACAGGTTGAGCCAAGAAAGGTGCTTTGATACCAATGTAATATCCCTTTTTAGGAATAGCTAGCAATCCATGGCTGGAAAACGCATTTTTCAGAAATGGAGGCAGCAGGATTTGATACCAAGACCTGGATCCCTTAGACCAATATGTCTAAGACCAAAATACAAGAATTGGGACCAAATATATGCTTCTAGGGTGGTGAGACAAACCTCCCACACCTAGTTCCCTTCATAAATTGCCCAGTGAAAGAGCTGCAACAATGCATGCACTAGACTTGGAGCATCAGCGTTATTCAAACACACCATTAGAATAGCAGTGACATTTATCTCATAAAAATGTGAATGAAATCCATGGCCATCTCATTAGATAATATCAGCAGCAAATGAATACAAGATCACGAGGGAAATGTTACTCAAGACAAGCAAAACCCTGCCTCGAAATACTGCTACACAAGTATACCCAAGCTAAGACTGCACAGTTATATGAAGGTACTGCAACATATATAATGGAAATATAATGATATATCAATGATAGCTCAAGAAATAAGGCGGAGCAAGCTCTCAACCCCTGAAAACACTAGTACAACAATCCTTAGAAGGATTGGCTACAATACATGTACAAAATGGGAAAATACAATAATGTTGGAGTTGCTGGGTAGCAGCAGCAACTCATAAACAAAATGGAAGGAGATGGCTGAATATGATCTGCAATCTGGAATAGCCTCCTCTAATGGATCTCTAAAGTGAAAGGCAGATCCCTTCACCAAAGATTTCCCCTCCAATCAATCTTGCAGTCCCTCACTGCAAATACACCATGAGAATAACGCAGTTTAGGAGAGATACTACACTTTAGGTGAGCTGGAACATGTTGGCCTGATGCCAAGATCTGCAAATCTACCCAATAACACTCCTCAATGATCTCCCAATGAAATGGAGATCCCCTCCTCTGAAAATCAATCTCCGGAGTGGTGTGGTGGAACTCTCCCCGACAACACCCAGCAACACAACCCAACCACCAATGGAGACTGCGCTGTAGCTAAATGAAATTATTTGGCCTCAAGCCTGGATATGGGGAATAATGAAGTATAATCCCTCAAGAGGTATCTCGAGAAGGAGAGCAAATCCTAAACAGGAATTCCCTTAGCAACTCTTGCTAAACAACAAGATGATGCTCCAAGTCTAAACAAACATGGAAATCTATAATCCATAACATGAAAAACAATGGTTGCCTTGCCCTCCTCTTATACAATTGTGAGCTCCCTCTCCATGGGCCCCACTCATTAGGGTTTTCTTTCTCAAGGAATCTTCCCTCCTCTTTCTTTGTGTTATCCCACAATGTGCTCTCCACCTCATGCTACTGCGTTGTTTGACTTGGTCAAACCTGACCTAGTCATCCTGCAAAAGTCCCTTTTCACACATGGAAGTGTGAAATCAAGTTCCAAAAGTGATCCCCCTTCATGCTAAGAGGATTTTTATTCCCTATAGATAGAATGAATGGGTCTCCTACCCATTTTATTCATCTTCTAAGTGCAAATGTCAAAAATTAATATTCCTCAAAATTTTGGAATATTACATTTTGATAAATGCCTTTTTGTTATTTCCTTTGATCATACCTATGTATTGAGGTGTTGTTTCAAAATACAATGGCTAAGAAATTAGAAATTAGAAATCAAAGTGAAATCTCGTATCATATTCCCTGATATGTTTGTGCCAAACTTTGGAAAAATGATTGAGCCTAAGTATAGTATAGTAAACGAGTATAGATATATTTTGGAAATAAAAGTTAAACCAAATATTGATTTATCACAATGTTTTCCAATTTCAATATTAAAATGTTATATTGTCATATATTATTTCATTTTTTTATATAGATATTACAATTCCTTTATTTCAAGGTTTTTCCATTTCATATTTTTTTCATAATTCCATAATTCCTTTATTTGAAAATTATAGATTTGTAGTTTATTCCTAAAAAATATATGATTTCATCCTCCTTTAACACCACACATATATTATGATTAATGTAAATCTATGTAAACCAAGTTTGTAGTTTATTTGTTAGACTTTTTGCAAATAATTTTATAATTCATGTAAACAAAGTTTGTAGTTTGTTAGAATTTTTGGGAATAAATTCTTATTTATTCCTATATTAACTATTTAGTTTTGCTAGGAAGATGGTTAGACTATTTGTTTTTACAATCTAAGTCACTATATATATATATATATATAATTTTTTTTTTAATTTGCACTTTGTATTTGTAATTATCAAATTTAAGATAACCAATATTAATATTAATGTAAAACAATATTTCCAAATAAAAAGTTAATTATCATCAAATTCAAAACAAACAATATAAATAAGGTTAGAAATCAATTGTTTGCAATAGAGTTCTATATTACTCAATAAAAGTCTTTGCTGCATTGTAAATTGTTATAGTATGCACATCTAATGGACACTAATCATTATATTGCACTACCTAACTCCAATCAAGAGATATCGATGATCCTTATCCCATTTATTTAGATTTAAGACGATGATCCTTATCACATTTAATTAGATTTAAGACTTTTAAGATGACGTTTATTGTGAATTTTTTTTCTAAATAATTTTCATATAGAGGTTTACGTGCAATTTGTGTAGTCCATCACCAAGATCAAAAATAATAAAAATATTTTTTTTGAAAAAATGTAAAAGAAGTAAACAAATACCTCTCAATAACAAAAATGATATTAATATTAATGAATTTTATATTTATGAGGTGTAAATTAATTTTTTTTCTTGGGTTTTAGTCTTTTGCATATCATAGGTTCAAACCTCATGGGGAGGGACTAAAAAATGGAAGCTATATCTATGTGCATATATAGAAGATATGCATATATGGAACATGAATTTTGTATATTCACATATATATCTTCGCTTTGGCATATGTGGCTTTGGAAGCCGATTGTGAAATGAGATTGATATGCGACTTAGGAATATGTGTTACAACTTCTTTTTTTGTGTATACTAGCACGATCGCTAGCTCGTCGAACAACCTTCCACCTTAAAAACCTACTATCTCGCATGATCATCATCTTTTCGACCAACACTTTCACCTGGATGACTTATCCTTTCACATGATCACTACATTTCATCAAATTGCACTTCCACCTAGTCGACCAAACTCCTTGCATGACCCATCCTTCTAGGCTATGAACTTGTTCAGGATAATGCCAAGTGTGGTGCTCGACACTCGTTCGACACCCGGCATGTTGTAAACCATGCACACATGTTCTTCCTTCAAATGTAGGCTTTCTAGTTCAGTTGGGCATGCCTACACCACCACGCATATCCAAACAATTTCAACTCCACACACATGCACCCTGTCCTGTAGTCTCTCACCGACATGGGTCATTCCATAACCCGACTTGCCTAACCAAGGCAACCTTAATGCATGCCCACTCATGCATAAACCGTGAGAAATGTAATAGACCTGGGCTAAAAGTTCACGTAATAAAAGTTAATAAAGGAAAAAATAATACCATGGTTAAGGGACACTTATTCCAAACTGAATGTTGGTAAAAACATCCTAGTGAGTGTTCAGTTGCTTTATTATGGCTAAGGAAATTGGAAAAGACAATTGCAAAGGATTTGGAAAGGAAAATTGGCATTCACTGGAATTTATTTATGAAAATATTGGAAAATAGGAGAAAATGAAGGTGAAAGGTCACAAGTTGCACGCGAGGAGGAAAAATAAGGAAAATAATGGAAAATGAAGAAAATAGAGGCCTCATTGACACAAAGGCCCCTGAGGATCAACTATCAAGATTTTGATATCTATTCTCTTTCTCTCTCACACACTCTTGGGCACTTAAAGTTTTCTTGGAGCAATTCAGCATTGTGCCAAGGAGGAGGAAAGCAAGAAAAGGAAGGACAAGGAGAGAAAAGATCAAGCAAGGAAGAGCGGGATCTAGTAGCTTCAACATGAATACTTCCATGTAACATATTGCATGTGTTATTTCCTAGCTGTTTTGGACATGCATGAATTATGAATGCTAGTATTTGGTTCTCTTACTATCGATGGCATAGTTTTGTCAGGTTTTGACAATGGTTTTCAACCTTGCCTTGCCTTTTTCTGGATGCCATTTTGTGTTGGGATTTTGATCTCGGTTTTGAGCTTTGGAATTGTCGAATGGATTTCGGAATCTGGGGTGGAGGTGGTCTCAAGATTCATTCGCAAAGGCCTATGAATCCCTTGATTGGTTTTCCTTCATTGTCCTCCATTTTATTTCCTTGATCCAATGCTAGACTGCTCCATGAATGTTCTAAGTGACCAAGAGTGTGTGAGAGAATGGAAAATTTTCCAGGTTGTCGACCAATATTTACACTATTAGCAGCAGTAAAAGATGTGAGTATAGATGTATGTCTCTCCCATTATTGCTATGTCGAGAATATGCATGTTTCTCCCATTATTGCTATGTCGAGAATATGTCATGTTGTGTGGCAATGCTATCGAGCGATTTATGGCTCATTTTTATAGTAATAAAGTATTAATGTGGTTTTCTATAACATTTTAATTAAAATAATTAAAGAATTGGTTTATTGATTATTGTTAATATTGTTGGATAATTTGGATAGATATACGGTAATATATATTTCATTTAAATTATTTTAAGTGAGTTACAATATTAGTAAATTTATCTCTTAAATTAAAAAAATAAAAATAAAAATAAACATAATTTTTTTTAAAATGAAAACTTAAAATTTTAACCAATTATTTCATTAGGATGAATTTAATATTTTTTTTTTTGAAAAAATAACAATGCTGGAAATTAACTAATATATCTTTAAAAAATATTTAAATATAATTTTTTACAATTAAAACTTAAGATTTTAACAAATTATTTCATTTTGATGAATTTAATATTAATGTTTTTGAAAAAAATATAATGTTTGAAATGAACTAATATAGATTCATTTTTACTTAAGGAGAATAATAAGCAAATGTAAATCTATTGTTACTTATAAGAGTTTAAGTTAAGATAGATTTATGTGTTTTTACAAATTTATGTTATTTATAAGAGTGCAAATTAAGATAGATTTATTTTTTTTTACAAATTTAATAAGTATTTTTCAATTTTAGTTTAAACATATACAGTATAGTGAAGGCTAAGCATCATTTATTAGGGCTTTGAAGCTATGTGATTTCTATCCTATGTTTGGATGTTGTATAGGCTTTGAAGCTATGTGATTTCTACCCTATGTTTGGATGTTGTATACAAGAATGAAGATACATCTTGTTTTTGATACACAACATAACACAAATGATATGCATGGAACATATTTGTACAATTTTCTTAGCATTATTGTGCATCCATGTGGATGCGATACCACCCATGCTAGTGACAACCATATTTACTGACTTAAATGATACATTGCTTAAAGCTCATATGGACAACATTTATCCACATCCACATATTAACCACATCTCATATGCTTCAAGAAGGAAGTACACACTTATGTAACGTGATTCTACAACTATGCAATGTACAACAATAGTAATGCAATGGCTTCAACAATGGAAGAGTTGGGTGAAGCCACAATTCACACACAACACACACACAATGATCAAAGTGTAGTGGATTGCATAATGATTTCAATAATCAAGATAACAAATTACATAGTGATCCACAATTTCCATGATGAGATGTCATTAGACCATGAATTACTATTCTTAGAGCTTAAGTGCACAAAAAGGAGGTCAAGGAGACAACCAATAATACATAAACTTGTACAAAAAAAAATTGTAGTTACCACAAAAAAAATCATAAATATTTAAAGAAAAATTGAAAGAATCACCTCTCAGTGAAGTTTCATGAATAAAACCAATTAAACAATAAATCTAATAGAAATTAGCCAAACAACATTGGAACACTACAAATTTAAGAGATCGAGGGCAGGAAGGGTATTGTCAAAAAAATTCTCAATGAACCCATTATAAAAGGAGTGTAAGGTAGCAAGAGCACAAAGTAAATATGAAACAAGAGCAAGGAGAATAATACTCTTTACATGTTGATTATTAAGATGAAAAAATGAAAATTTTGTGAGATATAAGACACAAGAAATGTCAAAGATGGAAAAGTAAAACTTGAAAACCTTTTGGATGGAATCACAAGACCGAAAACAAGTGGTCTTGAATAATGCTACATTAGCATAGCATTTATCTCATGTGAGAACTATGTATGAAATCCCATCAAAGAAAAAAATACCACTAGAAATCAAAATTGGGGAAGAAGTGCTAGAAAAAAGGATGTGCAAAAACATATAAAAAATATGGAAGTAGGAAAAGAAAAATGCATTGAAACATTGCAAGCAGGATACTCGAAGTGGGGAAATGACTCCCTAAGTAAACACATTACAACCTTATGTGGTAAACTAATCAAATATGGGTTCCCAAGCAATGAGGCAACATATCTCATAGAGTTGCTATTGTTTCACGAAATATAGCGGAACGCTCCTCCGCATGCATGGCTCACTGCTTTGAAAAGGAAGCCATTAGAAGAGACCCATAATGATCGAAATGTAAGAGAAAATTAAGAGTATTTGTCAAAAGCATAAACCTCATACCGCAAACTGCAGCTTCCGAAGAATACTTGAACTCTCACCCTCTCGGGGTAGAACTAAATATGTCTTCCATCCCTCTGGATAAACACGTTGCACAGTCATTGGGAGACATGTCTCTCCAACACATCTCCATCCCATAAATCGTCGACAAATTTCTTCGCGAGAAATTCATAGTTGTCGTTCCCAAAACAAAGTTATAACTGCTGGATGTCGCTCTCGCAGATAGATCGACCATCAGATTCCGGACAACGACTCTGAATCTAAGATCGGAAACATTATTTTTACTGATGAGACGGTACCACAAGTTGGTGTCCAATTTGTAAATGAAATCATAATTTTTGTAACGGAGGAAGAAATTCTGGAGCTGGACCCGAGCGCCCAGAGCGTTTGGACACTCCCGGCGAATGGAATGGAGGGAGTGGAGAGAGCAGGCATGACAACCCGGTAGAGACAAATCAACTCTGCATTGAAGACGCCCAAACACTTAGCTGCTCCCGGCGCCGTAGGTGGAAGTGTTAAAACCTGTGAACATTGCATTGCGAGTTAGTATGTAGAAGAGTTTTTCCAGGTTGCGCTCAAATGTAGAGCCATTCCAATACTTTTCCACGTTGCAAGCTGAGTAGACGATGAGCTCGTTCGAAGATTCTTCAGTGGCTGTGGATGCAATATCGCATTCGACTTTGCTATTTAAGAAAAAAAGTAATGTGAGGTTGAGAATTAAAAGTGCCTTACAATTGAAGGGCGCTTTTATTGAGCGGGGAACATGATGCATACTGGCAGTGGGGTGAACGCTTCTGTATTTGTTAATTCTCCTTGAGTTAATCGCAGTATTTGTGCATGATCCAGCACCATAGAGAAGGGTGCATCGATATCAGAAGAAGGCAAATTGGTGGAAGCAATAGGATCTCAAGGTGAGCCGCAGCAAAGGAGGGCAATATTGCCACATTCTCCACCACCTAGTTCACCTCCTAAAGAAGCAGAAGCATCATTAATCATGCCTCCAGAGGAAGGAGAAATCCATGAGGGAGTGGATCCCAAAGAAGAAACAGAGTGTTCAGGAAAACATTCATTGACATGATTGAGATGGTGAGAATCCCTTATCAAGAAAGGAATGAGAGACTAGAAGGAGAAGGATCCAAACTTCACAAGGAAGGACAAGGATCATCAGGTGGTCAAAATGATGAAGATAAATCAAAGAAGGGCAATGGAGGAAATGGACGTAGTGGAAAGTCACCATCCTCACCCTCATCATCATCATCCTCTACTTCATCTTCAGTACATTGGCCACACAAGTCAAAGAACACTAGTAAAAGTCACTTTCTAAAACTTGACGTTAAGTTTGAATTGCCGATGTTTAATGGTGAAGTCAATGTAGAAAAGTTTGATAATTGGATTAGGCAATTGTAGGTCTATTTGAGAATCCAAAACCTTCAATATGATGATACCAAAATCCAATTAGCTTCATTGAGAATGGAAGGTGCAACACTTGTTTTGTGGGAAGCCAAGACAAAGGAGGAGATCAAGAAGCATGGTAAGATTATTCTATCATGGACTGATTTCATTACAACAATAAAACAACAATTTTCTTCATTAGCTCATATGCATAAAGCCATAATGAACTGGAAAAACTTTAGACAATTGAAAGGACAGAATGTACAAGTTTACATCCAATAATTTAGGAGAAGAGCTCTCTTATTAGGGGTAGATTTTCATAGCCAAGATACTTTGCTCAAGTGCATAGGAGGCTTACATAGATACCTAAGACATACTATCCTCATGTTTAACCCCACAAGTCTAGATGAGTTATGTGTTCAGGCCACACATCTGGAAGCTAGAGGGAATCACATTTCTGATGAGGGTAGAAACAAAGATTTTAAGGGGAAAAACAAAGAGAAGACCTAAAAAGGTAAAGGAAAAAAGAATTCATCTGTCAAGAAAGAGGGAGAAAAAGTGGGTTGTAAACATTGTTCAAGGGAAGGCCATGATGAAAATCATTGTTGGAAATTACATCCTGAAAAGAGGCCCAAACATCAGAACAACAAAGGGAAGCATAAAATTGTAGCTACAACTCAACATGATTTAGGAGAGGATTTAGGTGATGAATCTAAAATTACATCCATGGGATTGAAGAACATTAAGGGGAAATAAATTGAAACTAAACCTAGTACTCATACTTCAAACAGTCACATACAAGCTCCAATTGAAGAAGAGAGCATTGAACTGTTTCATGTGAGGGTCATATCCAAACATACCAATATTGACACATTGTTTGACAATGGGTCACAAGAAAAATTAATCTCTAAAGACTTGGTCAATAAAATTAATCTTGAGACCATTACACATCCAAAACCATATCCACTTGGTTGGATTTGTAAGGATGCAAATTTACAGGTTTCAAAGAAGTGTATATTGCGGTTTGCAATAACTACATATTTTGTTGACACGGTTGAATTAGATGTGGTTCCACTTGACATAACAGGTATTGTGTTGGGTAGTCCTTACTTGTATGATAGGAAAGCGATCTTCCATCACCATGAGAACAAATACTATTTATTCAAATATGGCAAGGAGTGCATTGTTAGAGCACATCGCAAGAAGACCAATATTGCTATGGTAAATGCTGGACAAGTAAAGAGGCTGGTGAATTCAAGTAAGAATTTTTTTCTTCTAATGATTCAGCCTAAATTTGATGTTAATCATGAATCATTTGAGGATTGTGATCCTAAGTTGAAATTAGATTTATATGATGTAGCTGATGCACATCATGAGATGTTTCAGGAACCAACACGATTGCCTCCAAAAAGGGAGATTCAACATGAGATTTAGTTGCAGCAAGAATGTCCTCTTCCAAACATCGGCATGCATCGCATGTCGATAATGGAGAATGCTGAAATAAGAGGAAAATCAAGGACATTTTGGACAAGGAAATCATAAGGCCAAGCACTTCACCCATAGTCTTGATTCCGAAGAAAGATGGGACTTGGTGCATGTGTGTAGGCTTCAGAGCTTTGAACAAGATAATGGTAAAGAATCGATACCCACTCCCAAGGATAGATAATTTTCTTGATCAAATGAAAGAAGCAAAGTTTTTTACTAAGTTATATTTACGAAGTGGATATCATCAAGTAAGAATTGCAGAAAGTGATATATGGAAGATTGCATTCAAAACCAAACAAGGACTCTTTGAGTGGTTGGTTATGCCATTTGGTTTGTGTAATGCACCAGAAACTTTCATGTGTGTTATGGATAATGTTTTGTGTCCATTTATTGATGAATTTGTGATTGTGTATTTAGATGATATACTAATTTTCAGCAAAACAAGAGAAGAACATATCTTGCATGTGAATAGGGTGCTTGATGTTTTGAAGAAAGAGAAAATATTTCTTAAGATGTCTAAGTGTGAGTTTGGAAAGACTTCTTTGGTTTATTTGGGACACATTGTAGGAGGAATCGAGTTGAGAATTGATCCTTCTAAAGTGGAATCCATTGTGAATTGGCCCACTCCCAAAACAGTAACTGAGGTAAGAAGTTTCTTAGGCGCAACCCAATATTGGAGAAAGTTTATTGCTAACTTTTCTGCCATAGCAACTCCTATGCATGTAGTGAAAAGTGTGAAGAAATGCTTCCAATGGGGATTCAAACAGAAGCAAGCTTTCGAAGCTTTAAAAGACAAGATCAGTTCAGCTCTAGTCCTTGCATTACTGAATTTGAGACAACCATTCAAGATACAAACTGATGCTAGTGATTATGCCATGGGGGTAGTACTTTTGCAGCATGGCAAGCCTATCGATTTTCATTCTGAAACGTTCAATGGTGATGTAACTAATTATCCTACATATGATAAAGAGCTGTATGCGTTGGTGCAAAGCGTTAAGAATTGGAAACAATAATTGATGGGTAAAGAGACAATTATACATACCGATCACCAACCTTTATAGTACTTGTAGTCGCAAGCAAAATTGTAGCAATCATGACATTTCAGGTGGATGGGATTCCTTCAACAGTTCACTTGGTTATAAGGTACAAGAAAGGTATTTTCAGCAAAGTTGCTGATATTATTTCAAGGGTAATCATAAGTGCTTCTACTTTACTTAAAAATGATTCTATTTTACATGAGAGTTACATAGAACAATATGCACATGATGTTGATTTTCAAGATGTGTATGCTAGTTTGAGTGAAGGGAATCAAGTTGAGGAAAATGATTATCACATGCATAAAATTTTGATTTTTCATTTGGGCAAGTTGTGTATACCATAAGGAGAGAGGCTAAGTGTTATGAGACAGGCTCATTCATCTCTTATTGCTAGACACTTTGGGGTAAGAAAAATAGTGGCACGTCTATAGAGGTATTTCTATTGGCCTTGCATGATAGATAGTGTGTCATGTTTTATAAGAGATTGTTCTATGTGTGCAACAAACAAGCCTAGCAATAGGAAGCTTGGGTAGTAAACGCCACTATTGGTTCCATCAAGGCCATGGGAGAGTGTCTCCATTGACTTTGTTGGAGATCTACCTATGTCAAGAAAAAAACATGATTATCTTTATGTAGTTGTGGATAGATTTAGTAAAATGTGTATACTTATGCCATGTAAGAAAACCATAACTGCTGAACAAACTGTTGAACTTTATTTTCAACATGTATGGGTTCATTATGGATTGCCAACTTCTATTGTCAGTGACAGGGATTCCGGGTTCATTGGGAATTTTTGGTCCAATCTTTGGAAGATGATAGACACAAAGTTGAAAAAGAGTACTGCTTTTCATTCGCAAATTGATGGCAAAACCAAGGTGGTGAACGGAACCATTCTGCTTCTATTGAGAGGATATTGCAGCAAACATCCCAAGCTGTGGGATGAACATCTGCATTACATTCAACACGCTTACAATTAGGCAAAGCACACTTCTACAAATACATCACCTTTTGAGGCATGCTTTAGGTATTTTCCAAAATTTCCATTATAGTTCATCTTTGAGAAGGATGTTGCAATTGATGGGTATAGTGATATTGACAAGGCTCAAAATTTCATTGAGAAAATTCAGATTATTCATCAACAAGTTCAAGAAAAACTTGAGAAGAGTCAAAGAAAATACAAGGAGAGGCATGACAAACATAGAGTTGATCACAAATTTTAAGAAGGAGATGAGGTATGGTTGCACATAAGCAAAGAAAGGATGCAAGGTCCGTTCAAGATCATAAATAAATTTGGTAACAATGCATTTCAACTTGAATTGCCTTCATTTATGCAAATGTATTCAGTGGTTAATGTTGAAAACTTACGTTTGTATGAGCCACCTTTGATCGATGATCAAGGAAGTGATGTTTAGATGCCTTCTATTGAGGATTTATCTCCAGAATTTTTGGATGAGCTCAAAGAGGATACCATTCTTGACAGGAGGACAAGAGCATCCAAGAGGGGAAGTGTTGACTACCTTCGATTTGGGCTCAAAGTAAGTAAGCCAAGAAAGGCAAAGTGGATGGAAGTTGGAAAGGGGAGGGAGTTGTACCCTCATCTACTAAATAGGTAATCAAGTCTTTTGGGGTCCAAAAGCTTCCCAATGGGGAGGTGTGATCAGGAGTTCATGATTTTTTCTCAAAATTGAAAGTGCTCGAAAATGTACCAAACCGGAGCGACCGGGTATATCTCTTCATTCTGATTCTGGCGCCGTGAAAAGTTCAAAAAACCGATGTCGTATGAGGGAGATATCACGTTCTGATCGGTTTCCCAAATAGCTAAAATTTAGACAGTTTGACTGGGATGCCCAGTTAGCATGCAGGTGTACAGTCAACAAAAATGGGAATATTCCTGAGAATATTATGTTTTCCCAAGCCTATGAGATTTCTCCAAGTGGCACATTCTGGTTCATTTGATGAGGTTGTACGAATGTTTGAGGGCCAATGGTTAGGTGACACATGGCCAACCCTGAGGCTGCCACGTGTCCCCTGTTTGGTTATATAAAATTTTGGTTTAAGTCTGGGGGGTTCAACCCTGTGACCTCCAAGCATGCGCAGAAGGCTCTTTTCCATCCGAGCTACCATGTATTGCTTACCCTCTAAGGGTGCCACATCATTATATGTTTTACAATGATTTCATTTTGGGGTGGACCACAAGTTGTGTTCATATGACTTCGCAATCATCGTTACCACAAATGCTAATGAAAAAAACAAACTATAACTATTGCGGTTTGAAGACTTATCACATTGCAACGTTTGGTTCCAGCGGTTATGCCGACAGTTCCGGTTCAGACCTGTAGCATTTAACTCCCGAAACGGTATCACATGCAGTGGTTTCTTGACCTTTATCCACGTGGATAGTCTGCCATTTATTATGGTTAACACAACCATTAATGTTGGTTTTAACACAGTTGTAACCCCAATTATTGCGGATTTCCACTCAGCGGTTATGACAACTGTAAGAGTTCAGGGGTTGGCATGTGGCCACCCCCTCCCCTTAACATTAGCTCTCAAAGTTTAAACTGGCGGTAGTATAGGCGCGCCACCAAAATTTTCCAAAACATGCCACTTTTAACTGCATATAAGTGCAATTCTCCACATTTAGTGGAGGATATTTAGGTGTCATTGGGAAAAAGGCTAGGAGGGTGAATTTTCGACCAGTAAAATAAGAGTCTACCTAGAATAATTTGAGCATTCTGGAGCCATTGGTGTAGAGAAAAAAACCATTGGAGGCTTGTAAACACATGTATTTGCAAAATTTTGAGAATAATGAAAGATGGACATGCCATTGGGAGATGGACCAATAGATGTAGCCCAAGAGGGGTGAACTGCTTCATCATGCTTGCTGTGTAAATATTATGTGTGGTTTTATTTCTCTGTTATACACTGCTATTCAGTGTTATTTAGGCTTATTTTCATGCTTAAAATTCGCAATTTCATCTATGTTTCATGGTTAAATTCCTCAATCCTTAAGCAAACAAATGGAGACAAATATGTACATGTTTTGTAATTGAAAAGACACTTAGCACATCAAAATAATACAATTATTTTAGATCATTGTAAAGTCCTTATCCCGTAGGTAATAATTCCTCTCCTCTCTTTCTAGCTTTATAATTAATATATTCTGATTTCATTGTAAGGGGAAGTTGTTTTCTTTGATGGTGTTCATTGTATCTTGTGCATGTGAAACGTAATTAGAAAGTGGATAGCCCCTGGCTGAAGAGATATCGCAACAGAGTTTGGAAATTGGCTTCAGAATTCAAGAGCTTTAGAATGGATCATATATATTCTCAACATAGAATGGAGCATATATTTCAAAAATTTAAATGAAATGGGGAGGATGAGTGCCTTAGATTTCAAAGAATAGTCGAGATGGCACTGGTTGTGGATGCAAGCGGGAAACCATTACTATGGGTGTTGTCACACCCGACTGGATAGTCGTCAAGGAAGGGGCAGCATAAGTGGAGTTTCTTTCAAAAGGCTTCGATCAGTGAGTGGAGGGGTGGTGCTTGATACAGACGACGGGGCAGGCACCGTAGGTGGCGATATTGGCACATGAAATGACGACGACTTTTATCACACACTGAAGATGGAATTCAACACTAGAGATGAGAGAAAGCAATCTATCTAGCCCAAAAGAGATTTATGAATGAATATTGAAATATTTACAAAAAGACAACCACTTAATAAGGGTGGTGCCACCTATCAGTTTGAAAATTTTCACACCCAAGCTCTCCTGGAATAGAATCATTGATGGATAAATAAAACCTACCGAGTGAGATCAAAATTTTCCCATTCGAAGGCATTCATACAATGTGATCAATATTTTTGGAATCATTTGGCCTTCCCTTCGGCATGAGGTTAAATTTTTAATATTGTAGGTTTATTAATGTTCACACACACATTTCGTTTTATCATCTTAAAAAAATGGTTAATTGAGCAACTTTGAAGTACAATC
The DNA here is from genome assembly GCA_034641835.2 of Pinus albicaulis. Classification (NCBI taxonomy): domain Eukaryota; kingdom Viridiplantae; phylum Streptophyta; class Pinopsida; order Pinales; family Pinaceae; genus Pinus; species Pinus albicaulis. The sequence continues at coordinate 12,566 of JAXQQM020088590.1, read as the reverse complement.
AACCGAAATATGGAGAGAAAGCAGTTGAGTGATGAATAATAATTTATCGTATTGGTAAGTGGCTTGCTCCAATGCGTGTCCATGTTAAAAAACAAATGGGCATGTATCTTCTATGTTCTATGTCTCGAAATTGTGATCCCTTTCTGATAATATTTGATCAGAAATAAATTTTTGGGAGATTAAGTTTTTCAAGGTCAATTAGAATAAGTTTGAATCGTATTATGCATTGAAATCTAAGCAAATATTCAGTTACCTTGCTTATGAGTATTGATAAAGAGAACCTCAACCAACAAAAAAAATGGGGACTTAATGCTCTTGTTGGAAGAAAGGGCAACCTGAAGATGAATGACATAATCAAATTGGCATTGAATATATTTAGGCCACAACCATGTTTTCTGTAATATCCCTTTTTAGGAATAGCTAGCAATCCATGGCTGGAAAACGCATTTTCTAGAAATGGAGGCAGCAGGATTTGATACCAAGACCTGGATCCCTTAGACCAATATGTCCAAGACCAAAATACAAGAATTGGGACCAAAGAAATCCTTCTAGGGTGGTGAGATAAACCTCCCATACCTAGTTCCCTTCAGAAATTGCCCAGTGAAAGGGCTGCAACAATGCATGCACTAGACTTGGAGCATCAGCATTATTCAAACACACCATTAGAACAACAGTGAAATTTATCTCATAAAAATTTGAATGAAATCCATGGTCATCTCATTAGATAATATCAGCAGCAAATGAATACAATATCACGAGGGAAATGTTACTCAAGACATGCAAAACCCTGCCTCGAAATACTGCTACACAAGTATACCCAAGCTAAGACTGCGCAGTTATATGAAGGTATTGCAACATATATAATGGAAATATAATGATATATCAATGATAGATCAAGAAATAAAGGGGAGCAATCTATCAACCCCTGAAAACACTACTACAATAATCCTTAGAAGGATTGGCTACAATACATGTACAAAATGGGAAAATACAATAATGTCGGAGTTGTTGGGCATCAGCAGTAACTCATAAAAAAAATGGAAGGAGATGGCTGAATATGATTTGCAATATAGAATAGCCTCCTCCAATGGATCTCTAAAGTGAAAGGCTGATCCCTTCACCAAAGATTTCCCCTCCAATCAATCTTGCAGTCCCTCACTGCAAATACACCATGAGAATAACACAGTCTAGGAGAGATACTACGCTATAGGTGAGCTGGAAAATGTTGGCCTGATGCCAAGATCTGCAAATATTCCCAATAACACTCCTCAATGAACTCCCAATGAAATGGAGATCCCCTCCTCTGAAAATCAATCTCTGGAGTGGTGTGGTGGAACTCTCTCAGGCAACACCTAGCAACACAACCCAGCCACCAATGGAGACTGCGCTGTAGCTAAATGAAATTATTTGGCCTCAAGCCTGGATATGGGGAATAATGAAGTATAATCCCTCAAGAGGTATCTCTAGAAGGAGAGGAAATCCTAAACAGGAATTCCCTCAGCAACTCTTGCTAAACAACAAGATGATGCTCCAAGTCTAAACATACATGGAAATCTATAATCCATAACATGAGAAACAATGGTTGCCTTTCCCTCCTCTTATACAATTGTGAGCTCCCTCTCCATGGGCCCCACTCATTAGGGTTTTCCTTCTCAAGTAATATTCCCTCCTCTTTCTCTGCGTTGTCCCACAATGTGCTCTCCACCTCATGCTACGACGTTGTTTGACTTGGTCAAACCTGACCTAGTCATCCTGCAAAAGTCCCTTTTCACACATGGAGGTGTGAAATCAAGTTCCAAAAGTTTTCCCTATTCATGCTAAGAGGATTTTTATTCCCTATAGATAAAATGAATGGGTCTTCTACCCATTTTATTCATCTTCTAAGTGCAAATGTCAAAAATTAATATTCCACAAAATTTTGGAATATTACAGTCCTCCCCTCTCAAAGATTTCTTGTCCTCAAGAAAGTACAAGGATAGACTGATTTATTTCCCCTTAGTTTCCCTGTAGCATCCATGCATGATAAACTCCTCCAAGAAAAGGATGCCATATCATCAATCAAGTGTCCAAGTTGTCCCTCCAACATATGCAATCTAGCCTTTGGTGAACATCCCCAAATAGTTGTCATGTAGAAACAAATATCCATGAAGGAAACAATGGGTTGTCTAAGGGCCCCCTTGAGGCATGAGATATGATATATAATGGGACTCATCATCCCCATCTGAATCTCCCATCCTCAAGCAATCATCCATACAACATAAGTTTCCTCCCAACATGGCAACTCACAAAAATCTCCCTTCACCCTTGAGCTCTGGAAATGAAGGTGGGCTGCAAATATGAATATGGAAAGTCTCATAGCTTGCCCCATGTTGTCCTCCTCTCCACTTATGATACGTGTAGAGAGTGTGTTGATCATGGGCTGTAAAAGTATTGCCCTCAAGTGGCAAAATGAAGAGCAATCCCCCAAGGATTTCTCCTTCATCAATGATAATCCGACTGGCCAAAGACATTTCATCCATGATGAGTAGGAAATGATCATCATAGAATCCCCCAATGACATGTTTGATGTAGGTTATACCATGTGCAGCAAGGTACAAACAATGTCTCATAGGGCTACAATGCAATCTCACCCACTGCAGCTGCAGAAAATAACATGGCAAGTATTGTGTAGAAAAAATCACCTCTACTACTAAATTGTAAATATATGAGTGAACCAACAATACAAGATCAAATACATGCCCATATACATACAATGGATGAACATCATCATCAAACTCATGGCCCACCTCAAAAGAAAGTAAATAGGTGGTTGTGGTGGTTTCCATGTGTCCCCTCATGTTCCTACTAGAACATGCAATGCATAAACTATGGGGATCATCTCCCCTCAAAGACACATTCAACTCATGTGTCAATTCACCAATCATGCTCCCAATAATAATATGTACAATATCAGCAGATGGAAACATGCTCATCATCAAAATAGAGGAAGTACTGATGGTTTCATAAGGTGCCAGAAAGTACCAACAGTCTCCCAAGCAGCAACAGCGCAGTTTTCCAAACTGCTGCTTCAAAATTTTACATGGAAAAATGTTTCTTAATACATGGTCAAGTATATGAATTTTCTGAACATACATGTAATGAGAAAACCTTTTCCCAAGGCCACATAAAATATGGCTATCTCCATCATATGGTTTGGCCCAACTTTTCTCATGGAGCAACATGAAAAATCTGCCCCTTTGAGGAGCCATGCACTGCAACATAATGATAAGAGTATGTAAATCAGCAAATGTAAACACAAAGATCTTACCATAGGCTGGAAGTAAGATGATGGATGGATCCATGTATGTGACCCTGCTCCCAAGTGTCAGCGTTGTGAGCTCATGCAAAAAGGCTCTTGTCCATGCCAATCTTTGTTTCTTGACATGCTCCTTGTCAAGAACACTTCTAGTGATGCTGCTGCAAATGTGAAACTTTTCTCGAGACAAAAATTCCTCCTGATCAATCCAAGCCAAAGAGTAATCCCTTTGCACCATGAGAGTTCCCTCCTCTACTCCTGCAACACCATACATCATATGAGAGAAAATCTACTTGTGCTCTATCCAAGATAGTCCAAGCAATCCAAGTGCTTGTTGCCTCCTCATGCTCACATCATGTAACTCATGTAATGAAGGTATCATGACTGATATATATGCCATATCATCTCCATGCATCCCTACTTTCTGCTGCTCAATGATGTAAACATCTTTCCACCTCTTCTCCACTCCCATCCTCCTGGGAAAAAGGTACACCAAGTGATGGCCAAACTCCTTCAAGAGGAGCCAACGCAGCCAAGCCTCTTGTTGCCCGATATCATATATCTGAAAGTGGCCAATAAACCTCTTGCTCCTCATCCACACCCACTCAGCTCCTTGTGGATGTCTTCTCCTTCTTCCTCCTTTGGTACTCCTCCTATGAGGGCTACCATTCTTCCAAACCAAATCACCTCTCTTGCATTCCATGGAAGATTGGAATGCAGCTCCTTGGAGACCTCCTAAAGGAGACCTCTCACCCATGACTATATTGAATCCATGAGGATCCAAATATGATGGAGTTAACCTCTCCTCTCCATCAACGTTTAGCAGCGCTGCTAATTCCACCAATGGTGTAGCAGTTATTTCATCCTCCGGTTCAAAATTTGTTTCATTGCTTTTCATGAAGGTGCCATGGTTAGTTTCATCCTCCAATGGTTCACATCCCAACCCCAAGGGCTGAATGAGACTCATCAATAGTTCATGAGGATGAGGGTTCATCTCCTCTTTGAACCCATTTCACAGTGCAATGCAATCATGGTGCTCTAGAATAGCAAAGCGTGTAGATCCTTGGACCTCTACATATGAGTTTCCACATTCCCTTAAACTGTTTGTTGAAATGAAAAGTGGAAATTGATGCATACCTTGGTGGAACTTGGGGCTTTCTTCTTGTATGGATGCATTAGTTGTCTCCTCTAATGCAATGGCTTCCTCCTCCATAGATGTAAAAGGATGCTCTCCCAAAGCTGTGACAACGTTGGTGCAATTCTCCTCCCATGGTGGAATGGGTTCCTCTTCCTTTGTCCTCAAACCATCAAAGGTTTGGATCAACCTTTGAGCAAAGTCTGCAAAAGAACTCATCCTTGAATGGACCAATGGTTTCAACCACCAAACATAGGCTTCATCCTCCATGTGCAGCGCTGCAATCTCCACTGCTTCTTTCTCTACCACTAGATGTAGCAAGAAAAATGCCTCTAGCTTTTTCACCCAAGCTCTACCTGAAGTGTTCCCATCAAATGTAGACAATAGAAATATATTGCCTCTTATTTCTCTTTTTCCACAGGGCCTTCTCTCCTCCTTCTGCTGAATAAAATGTGGGAACATTGTAGCTCCCCTGAATGTTGCAGAATGGGATTTTTACTCACTCAGGTATTGATATAGAATCTGATGATCCAAGCATATCTCATGCTTGTTTTCTCTTTGAGAAAACGAAGTGCATGGACCTTCCTATTCTTCTCTTTGCTTCTCGTCCTTGGGGATTCTCTTCTTTGTTCTGAAAATAGATGAGATCAAGCTCATCTACTTCATCATCTTCTTCTTCTTCTTCTTTCTTTGGCTTGAAGGCCACAGGCTGAGCCAAGAAAGGTGCTTTGATACCAATGTAATATCCCTTTTTAGGAATAGCTAGCAATCCATGGCTAGAAAACGCATTTTTCAGAAATGGAGGCAATGGGATTTGATACCAAGACTTGGATCCCTTAGAACAATATGTCTAAGACCAAAATCCAAGAATTGGGACCAAATAAATCCTTCTAGGGTGGTGAGACAAACCTCCAACACCTAGTTCCCTTCAGAAATTGCCCAGTGAAAGAGTTGCAACAATGCATGCACTAGACTTGGAGCATCAACGTTATTCAAACACACCATTAGAAAAACAGTGACATTTATCTCATAAAAATGTGAATGAAATCCATGGCCATCTCATTAGATAATATCAGCAGCAAATGAATACAAGATCACGAGGGAAATGTTACTCAAGACAAGCAAAACCCTGCCTTGAAATACTGCTACACAAGTATACCCAAGCTAAGACTGCACAGTTATATGAAGGTACTGCAACATATATAATGGAAATATAATGATATATCAATGATAGCTCAAGAAATAAGGGGGAGCAAGCTCTCAACCCCTAAAAACACTAGTACAACAATCCTTAGAAGGATTGGCTACAATACATGTACAAAATGGGAAAATACAATAATGCCGAAGTTGTTGGGTAGCAGCATCAACTCATTAAAAAAATGGAAGGAGATGGCTGAATATGATCTGCAATCTGGAATAGCCTCCTCCAATGGATCTCTAAAGTGAAAGGCTGATCCCTTCACCAAATATTTCCCCTCCAATCAATCTTGCAGTCCCTCACTGCAAATACACCATGAGAATAACGCAGTCTAGGAGAGATACTGCGCTGTAGGTGAGCTGGAACATGTTGGCCTGATGCCAAGATCTGCAAATATTCCCAAGAACACTCCTCAATGATCTCCCAATGAAATGGAGATCCCCTCCTCTGAAAATCAATCTCCGAAGTGGTGTGGTGGAACTCTCCCCGACAACACCTAGCAACACAACCCACTCACCAATGGAGATTGCGCTGTAGCTAAATGAAATTATTTGGCCTAAAGCCTGGATATGGGGAATAATGAAGTATAATCCCTCAATAGGTATCTCAAGAAGGAGAGGAAATCCTAAACATAATTCCCTCAGCAACTCTTGCTAAACAACAAGATGATGCTCCAAGTCTAAACAAACATGGAAATATATAATCCATAACATGAGAAACAATGGTTGCCTTGCCCTCCTCTTATACACTTGTGGGCTCCCTCTCCATGGGCCCCACTCATTAGGGTTTGCATTCTCAAGGAATATTCCCTCCTCTTTCTTTGCGTTTTCCCACAATGTGCTCTCCACCTCATGCTACTGCGTTGTTTGACTTGGTCAAACCTGACCTAGTCATCCTGCAAAAGTCCCTTTTCACACATGGAAGTGTGAAATCAAGTTCCAAAAGTGATCCCCCTTCATGCTAAGAGAATTTTTATTCCCTATAGATAGAATGAATGGGTCTCCTACCCATTTTATTCATCTTCTAAGTGCAAATGTCAAAAATTAATATTCCACAAAATTTTGGAATATTACATTTTGATAAATGCCTTTTTGTTATTTCCTTTGATCATACCTATGTATTGAGGTGTTGTTTCAAAATACAATGGCTAAGAAATTAGAAAGTAGAAATCAAAGTGAAATCTCGTATCATATTCTTTGATATGTTTGTGCCAAACTTTGGAAAAATGATTGAGCCTAAGTATAGTATAGTAAACGAGTATAGATATATTTTGGAAATAAAAGTTAAACCAAATATTGATTTATCACAATGTTTTCCAATTTCAATATTAAAATGTTATATTGTCATATATTATTTCATTTTTTTATATAGATATTACAATTCCTTTATTTCAAGGTTTTTCCATTTCATATTTTTTTCATAATTCCATAATTCCTTTATTTGAAAATTATAGATTTGTAGTTTATTCCTAAAAAATATATGATTTTATCCTCCTTTAACACCACACATATATTATGATTAATGTAAATCTATGTAAACCAAGTTTGTAGTTTATTTGTTAGACTTTTTGCAAATAAATTTATAATTCATGTGAACAAAGTTTGTAGTTTGTTAGAATTTTTGGGAATAAATTATTATTTATTCCTATGTTAACTATTTAGTATATTTAGTTTTGCTAGGAAGATGGTTAGACTATTTGTTATTACAATCTAAGCCATTATATATATATATATATATATATCATTTTTTTTAATTTTCACTTTGTATTTGTAATTATCAAATTTAAGATAACCAATATTAATATTAATGTATAACAATATTTCTAAATAAAAAGTTAATTATCATCAAATTCAAAACAAACAATATAAATAAGGTTAGAAATCAATTGTTTGCAATAGAGTTCTATATTACTCAATAAAAGTCTTTGCTGCATTGTAAATTGTTATAGTATACACATCTAATGGACACTAATCATTATATTGCACTACCTGACTCCAATCAAGAGATATCGATGATCCTTATCCCATTTATTTAGATTTAAGACGATGATCCTTATCACATTTAATTAGATTTAAGACTTTTAAGATGATGTTTATTGTGAATTTTTTTTCTAAATAATTTTCATATAGAGGTTTACGTGCAATTTGTGTAGTCTATCACCAATATCACAAACAATAAAAATATATTTTTTGAAAAAATGTAAAAGAAGTAAACAAATACCTCTCAATAACAAAAATGATATTAATATTAATAAATTTTATATTTATGAGGTGTAAATTAATTTTTTTTCTTGGGTTTTAGATTTCTGCATGTCATAGGTTCAAACCTCATGGGGAGGGACTAAAAAATGGAAGCTATATCTATGTGCATATATAGAAGCTATGCATATATGGAACATGAATTTTGTATATGCACATATATATCTTCACTTTGGCATATGTGGCTTTGGAAGCCGATTGTGAAATGAGATTGATATGCGACTTAGGAATATGTGTTACAATTTTTTTTTTGTGTATACTAGCATGATCGCTAGCTCGTCGAACAACCTTCCACCTTAACAACCTACTATCTCGCATGATCATCATCTCGTCGACCAACACTTTCACCTGGATGACTTATCATATCACATGATCACTACATTTCATCAAATTGCACTTCCACCTAGTCAACCAAACTCCTTGCATGACCCATCCTTCTAGGCTATGCACTTGTTCAGGATAATGCCAAGTGTGGTGCCCGACACTCGTTCGACACCCGACTTGTTGTAAACCATGCACACATGTTCTTCCTTCAAATGTAGGCTTTCTAGTTCAGTTGGGCATGCCTACACCACCACGCATATCCAAACAATTCCAACTCCACACACATGCACCCTGTCCTGTACTCTCTCACCGACATGGGTCATTCCATAACCCGACTTGCCTAACCAAGGCAACCTTAATGCATGCCCACTCATGCATAAACCATGAGAAATGTAATAGACCTGGGCTAAAAGTTCACGTAATAAAAGTTAATAAAGGAAAAAATAATACCACGGTTAAGGGACACTTATTCCAAACTGAATGTTGACATCCTAGTGGGTGTTCATTTGGTTTATTATGGCTAAGGAAATTGGAAAAGACAATTGCAAAGGAATTGGAAAGGAAAATTGACATTCATTGGAATTTATTTATGAAAATATTGGAAAATAGGAGAAAATGAAGGTGAAAGGTCACAAGTTGCACGTGAGGAGGAAAAATAAGGAAAATAATGGAAAATGAAGAAAATAGAGGCCTCATTGACACAAAGGCCCCGGAGGATCAACTAGCAAGATTTTGATATCTATTCTCTTTCTCTCTCTCACACTCTTGGGCACTTAAATTTTTCTTGGAGCAATTCAGCATTGTGCCAAGGAGGAAAACAAGAAAAGGAAGGACAAGGAGAGAAAATATCAAGCAAGGAAGAGCGGGATCTAGCAGCTTCAACATGAATACTTCCATGTAACATATTGCATGTGTTATTTCCTAGTTGTTTTGGACATGCATGACTTATGAATGCTAGTATTTGGTTCTCTTACTATCGGTGGCATAGTTTTGTCGGGTTTTGACAGTGGTTTTCAACCTTGCCTTGCCTTTTTTCGGATGCCATGTTGTGTTGGGATTTTGATCTCGGTTTTGAGCTTTGGAATTGTCGAATGGATTTCGGAATATGGGGTGGAGGTGGTCTCAAGGTTCATTCGCAAAGGCCTATGAATCCCTTGATTGGCTTTCCTTCATTTTCCTCCATTTTCTTTCCTTGATCCAATGCTAGAGTGCACCATGAATGTTCTAAGTGACCAAGAGTGTCTGAGAGAATGGAAAATTTTCCAGGTTGTCGACCAATATTTACACTATTAGCAGCAGTAAAATATGTGAGTACAGATGTATGTCTCTCCCATTATTGCTATGTCGAGAATATGCATGTTTCTCCCATTATTGCTATGTCGAGAATATGTCATGTTGTGTGGCAATACTATCGAGGGAGTTATGGCTCATTTTTATAGTAATAAAGTATTAATGTGGTTTTCTATAACTTTTTAATTAAAATAATTAAAGAATTGGTTTATTGATTATTGTTAATATTGTTGGATAATTTGGATAGATATATGGTAATATATATTTAATTTAAATTATTTTAAGTGAGTTACAATATTAGTAAATTTATCTCTTAAATTAAAAAAATAAAAATAAAAAATTTTAAAATGAAAACTTAAAATTTTAACCAATTATTTCATTAGGATGAATTTAATATTTTTTTTTTGAAAAAATAACAATGCTGGAAATTAACTAATATATCTCTAAAAAATATTTAAATATAATTTTTTACAATTAAAACTTAGATTTTAACAAATTATTTCATTTTGATGAATTTAATATTAATGTTTTTGAAAAAAATATAATGTTTGAAATGAACTAATATAGATTCATTTTTACTTAAGGAGAATAATAAGCAAATGTAAATCTATTGTTACTTATAAGAGTTTAAGTTAAGATAGATTTATGTGTTTTTACAAATTTATGTTATTTATAAGAGTGCAAATTAAGATAGATTTATTTATTTTTACAAATTTAATAAGTATTTTTCAATTTTAATTTAAACATATACAGTATAGTGAAGGCTAAGCATCATTTATTAGGGCTTTGAAGCTATGTGATTTCTACCGTATGTTTGGATGTTGTATACAAGAATGAAGATACATCTTGTTTTTGATACACAACATAACACAAATGAGATGCATGGAACATATTTGTACAGTTTTCTTAGCATTATTGTGCATCCATGTGGATGCGATACCACCCATGCTAGCTACAACCATATTTACTGACTTAAATGATACATTGCTTAAAGCTCATATGGACAACATTTATCCACATCCACATATTAACCACGTCTCATATGCTTCAAGAAGGAAGTACACACTTATGTAACGTGATTCTACAACTATGCAATGTACAACAATAGTAATGCAATGGCTTCAACAATGGAAGAGTTGGGTGAAGCCACAATTCACACACAACACACACACAATGATCAAAGTGTAGTGGATTGCATAATGATTTCAATAATCAAGATAACAAATTACATAGTGATCCACAGTTTCCATGATGAGATGTCATTAGACCATGAATTACTATTCTTAGAGCTTAAGTGCACAAAAAGGAGGTCAAGGAGACAACCAATAACACATAAACTTGTACAAAAAAAATTGTAGTTACCACAAAAAATCATAAATATTTAAAGAAAAAATTGAAAGAATCACCTCTCAGTGAATTTTCATGAATAAGAGATCGAGGGCAGGAAAGGTATTGTCAAAAAAATTCTCAATGAACCCATTATAAAAGGAGTGTAAGGTGGCAAGAGCACAAAGTAAATATGAAACAAGAGAAAGGAGAATAATACTCTTTACATGTTGATTATTAAGATGAAAAAATGAAAATTTGTGAGATATAAGACACAAGAAATGTCAAAGATGGAAAAGTAAAACTTGAAAACCTTTTGGATGGAATCACAAAATTAAAAACAAGTGATATTGAATAAGCATAGCATTTATCTCATGTGAGAAATATGTATGAAATCCCATAATAGAAAAAAAAAACCCACTAGAAATCAAAATAGGGGAAGAATTGCTTTTTTTTTTTTTTTTTTTTTTAAAAAAAAAAAAAATGGTGCAAACACATATAAAAAATATGGAAGTAGGAAAAGAAAAATGCATTGAAACATTGCAAGCAGGGTACTCGAAGTGAGGAAACGAGTCCCTAAGTAAACACATTACAACCTTATGTGATAAACTAATCAAATATGGGTTCCCAAGCAATGAGGCAACATATATCATAGAGTTTCTATTGTTTCACGAAATATAGCAGAACTCTCCTCCACATGTATGGCTCACTGCTTCGAAAAGGAAGCCATTAGAAGAGACACATAATGATTGAAATGTAAGAGAAAATTAAGAGTATTTTTCAAAAGCATAAACCTCATACCACAAACTGCAACTTCCGAAGAATACTTGAACTCCCGCCCTCTCGGGGTAGCAACTAAAGATGTCTTCCATCCCTCTAGATAAACACGCTACACAGTCATTGGGAGACATGTCTCTCCAGCAAATCTCCATACCATAAATCGTCGAGAAATTTCTTCACGAGAAATTCACAGTTGTCGTTCCCACAACAAAATTATAATTGTTGGATGTCACTCTCGCAGACAGATCGACCATCAATTTCCGGACAACGACTCTGAATTAGGATCGGCAACGTTATTTTTGTTGATGAGACGGTACCACAAGTCGGTGTCCAATTTGTAAATGAAATCATAATTTTTGTAATGGAGGAAGAAATTCTGGAGTTGGACTCGATCGCCCAGAGCGTTTGGACACTCCCGGCGAATGGAATGGAGGGAGTGGAGAGAGCAGGCATGACAATCCGGTAGAGACAAATCAACTCTGCACTGAAGACGCCCAAACACTTAGCTGCTCACGGCGCCATAGGTGGAAGTGTTAAAACCTGTGAACATTGCATTGCGAGTTAGTATGTAGAAGAGTTTTTCCAGGTTGCGTTCAAATGCAGAGCCATTCCAATACTTTTCCACGTTGCAAGCTGAGTATAAGATAAGCTCGTTCGACAATTCTTCAGTGGCTGTGGACGCAATATCGCATTCAACTTTGCTATTTAAGAAAAACAGTAATGTGAGGTTGAGAATTAAAAGTGCCTTACAATTGAAGGGCGCTTTTCTTGAGCGGGGAACATGATGCATACTGGCAGTGGGGCGAACGCCTCTGTATTTGTTAATTCTCCTCGAGCTAATCGCAGTATTTGTGCATGATCCAGCACCATAGAGATGTAAATCCTCGCCCCTGTCATTAATTCCAACACTATACTCCTCGAGCTTTGCTAATAATTTTCCAGTTTTAACTCTTCCCATGT
>JAXQQM020069538.1:0-113059 GCA_034641835.2 Pinus albicaulis | reverse complement strand
TATCCAATTGCTTTTATGAATGATTCCCACAGACAATGTAATTTTCCTCATTATTACGATCATTCTTTGAAGTAGGATGCTGCAAAGTATGACATAAATAATCAATCTTTTTCTCTGCCTAAGGGTTATAAAAACAATCTTCCAGTATTTCTCCTTGTTGTTTGCAATGATTTTCATCTTCTTTATGATCAAAAGACTTGCAAGTATGCTGCATCTCTACATCAATCTCATAGGATGTAACAAGGTTGTCATAAGTAAAATCCTGCTGATTTCCATGTTGCATGTCATGGGATGTTATCCTTTCTTCTAGGTCTTGAAATGTATTGTTATGAAGAGCCTCTAAAATTTCTTCATCCATAAATTCATCATCATCATAACAATCCTCTAAATATTGAATAAAACTCACAGAATTTTTACAACAATCTTTGGTCAGCAATAAGGAGGGATGACACTCTTTATACATCTCATAGAATTCATCATGAAAATTAGTAAGAGAATAAAATGAACCATTTGCTAAACCTTTATACCAAGACCATGCTTTTCCTTCTAAAGTGGTCATAAAAATCTTCATGAGACAATCTTTAGGAAACTGAACCTTAAGACTGAGTACATGCATATGGAACCTAACCAAATGAAGAGCAACATTGTCTTTCTTTTCATCTTTGAATATTGGAAGATCATCTAACCAATCAACCTTTGGCATAGGATTTGGAAAACCAGGGATATGAGACCGATTCATAGGAGCATACCTGGCATTTATTCTTGCAATGGAAGTCATATTGAAACTTCATCAGGCTACTGATCTTCAAATAGTGGAGTCACCTTCCAATTTGATTATTCGATGTGTGGAGTCGCCAGGGTAGTTTTGCAGCCTCGAACAGATTTCTAAGCTCCTACTACCTTTAGAAGTTCAGATTCTTGATTTTCGGGAGATGTATATCTTCAGGCTCCCGGCAGACGCACCAAAATGTTATCACCAAAATAGGACCTTGATAGGCTGCTCATCAAGTCAATCTCCATGTAACTATTTCAAACCAACTTTTAGCTGAGGCTTAGCCTCCTCAGCCTGAGAGGGCTCTCTCAAGGATTAATGATATTGATTAAAGATGTAGATAGATGGCTAACTCTATGGTTTATGATTTTGTATGTTTATAGGTTGAAAGATAGAGACTTGCTACCATTGGGCTATGGAGTCAGTGACAGAGATAAAGATAACAAATAACTCTTCTTATAAAACTGAGGCTTGTATATACTTCAATGAAAGAGTGACACAGTCAGAAAAGTCTCAATAACTTGAGGTTCAAAGGAAGTCAGAGCATGTGGTAGATGAATTCTGAGTAATGATACATCAAGGTATTCAAAAGGAAGGTATTAAAAGTGTTTCATCAAAGCTTAATAATTAAAGGAAGTCAGAGCATGAATAACCATGAATTCTGAGTAATAAGTATTAAAACATTGAAGGAAAACATCTAAAGATAGGACCCAAGAACTCAATTCACCATAGTTTAACACTTAAAGGAAGTCAGAGCATGTTCCTCCATGAATTCTGAGTAATAAGCATTAAGACTATGGAAGTAAAACAATCAAAGATAAAAGATAAAACACATTGAAGTACACTAAGAATCTCAGATTCAGAAAAGTTAAACTGCTTCTGTATATATTAGTTCCTTCACAACATTTACAAAAGTAGTCATTTTCTATAACATTTTCAAACCCTTGTTAAATCGAAATCTTCACTACTTATAGGCATCTAGCCTTTACATCAAGTCTGCCAAGTGGATAGACCATTAGACTTTACAACTGACACCAAATCTAACTGCTAACTAAATTCATAAAACTAGGACTGACACCTTTTCGAATTAAGAGTTAGAGTCCTACTAGGACTTAAACTCCTAATTATTACATTCAACAAAATTTATCCAAATCTTCCTTGAAAGGAATCCAATATTTTTATCATGTTGATCATTAACAAAATATTAATACCATGATTGCCTTCATGAAATAACTTTGCCCATCATTTAGGAGAAGTTAGTTTGATGACCTGGCACATGTAAACTAGTATCTTTCAAACTATTTCTTTAACTGAAAATCTCCACTTGGAAAATCTGATACTCTTTGTTACCTTGATACTCTTTGACACCCTAATACTCTTTTGTTGGGAAAAATACTGAGAGGGGGGGGGGGGGTGAATCAGTATTTTGAGCTGACTGAAAATTTTTTACTTTTTCTTTCTCAAAAACCCATACGCTACTTTACAGAACAAAACTAGCGTATATACGCGGATCTCCTTAAGGAAACTCGCGTATTCTCAGAGCTCTTATTAAGCAGATAATTCTTTTCTTAGATCATTGCATCATTCATTCATTAAATGTTTAGTAAGCAGTAAACATGTGCAGTAAAAACAGAATAAATCATCACACGTAAGCATCACACATGAACACCAGGATTTAAGGTGGAAACCCAATTCGGGAGAAAACCACCGCTACCGTCGTCTCAGTGTTCAATATTTATTATTATAAAGAAAACATCGTACAACCATGTACTGGCGCAGACTCATACCAGCACGCAGACACCCACCTATAGAAGGCTACAACCTTCTCTCGTTTACCAACCTCTCCTGGAAGGGAGCTACAACCCCCTGCTCTCATTTACCAGCCTCTCCTAGAAGGGAGCTACTACCCCCTGCTCTCATTTACCAGTTACCACTGGAAGGGAGCTACAACCCCCTCACTGAAGGCTCTGACCCTGAGCACCACCATGGACCACGTTTCATCAATTTTCAAACTGGATCAAACAACTTCAACACAACCCTTCACTTATCAACAAATATACTTTGCCCAACAGAACAGTGAGACCACTATAACCAGAATATTAGAAATAACCTAGACATCAGAGTAAATAATCAGATACAGTTCCAACCTTGAACAACCATTAATTCAGATTCCATACACTACTTTTCTTCACTGAAGCCGCGTGCATACGTGCTTTCATGCAAACCAACCCGTGTATTCTTCTGTGTATATTATTTTTCAAAACCTGACTGAAATACGCGCTTTTAATGAAGATACCTCGCGTGTATATGCGATTTTCATCACAACAATCCACGTATACTTCTGAACATATTTTCTTTCAGAATCTATTCAGACTCAGATTCAGATGTGGATCATTCAGTTCAGAAAATTTCACAGCAATACCGAACTGTTAAACAGTTATTCCTTCTTCAGCATGTCTTCTCAATCATTGATTAGATTTGTTCATCATTATATCAGCAGCATACATCATATTCAAAACAACCCATAACTTCAAGAAGACCAGATTTATTGACAGATAGCAGAGAGATAGCAGAAATCACAGCAGTAAAATAAGCTTCAGAAACCCTAACTTCCATATGCGCTTTTCATCAAGCTAACCCGCATATATACGCGCTTTTACCGATACCAACTAGCGTATAGATCTGTAAAAGATAATTTTTTCATAACAGATCAGATCTATAAACTTACCCAGATTCCTTCAAATTTTTTTTTCATTAGACTGGCACTAGGTCTTCATCATTTCTTTTGCAGATCATTCTAGAGATTCATCATTTGTAGATCTAGAGATCTTAAGCCTTCATCATATCCATAGGTGCATTAAGATTCAGATTTATCAATTAAGAACAGAGTTCCACCATGCAGATATACTTCAGAGTGAAGTATTCATTAAAACCTAGACACTTGCTCACCCTTGCACAATGATCTTCTTCTCCTTATATAGATTTAGCCTTTATCAATACCATGAGTCAAAACCACACCACTTCTGATGGTGTTCCTGGACGGGATCAAATAGATAATCCAGCGCTCAATACTATGGGCCTATACCATGGTTATGTCCCCTAGATATATAAAATTAGAGCGCAAATTGGCATACGCGAGTTGGCACGTACTTTTCCACGTGCATACGCTACTTCTCCTTAACAAACTCGCGTATGCTTTGTGGCATACCATTTTAATCATTGCTTTGGCACTTACAGGGAATTCCTTTCTCTGTTACTTGTTGCCATCAAGGACAACACATTGCATCATATTGCCAACAATCTCCCCCTTTAGACTTGATGGCAACCATGATGGTGTTTGATCACCACAACAGATAGATACATTGATTATAACCATTATTCAAACGCCATGATACTCTCCCCCTATTCAAACACCATGCTACTCTCCCCCTTTGACATCAAGGGAAAAGGGTGGGACAAAACCAAAACAAGGTTTTTCTCCTCATGAAGAAGGAAGAGCTCTGAAGTTACCATGCTCTCCCTGAGTTCATGCTGAATCTTCAAACATATTTTTCAATGAAGTACATGACTCTATGACCTTTCCTATCATCAAGGACTCATGCTTACATCAATTATCTAACCAAGTGGATTTACATATGTGACTCAAGTACCCAACCAAGTGGGTTTACAAATTTGAACAAGTTCTTACATC
The DNA here is from genome assembly GCA_034641835.2 of Pinus albicaulis. Taxonomy (NCBI): domain Eukaryota; kingdom Viridiplantae; phylum Streptophyta; class Pinopsida; order Pinales; family Pinaceae; genus Pinus; species Pinus albicaulis. The sequence goes on along the minus strand of JAXQQM020069538.1, from coordinate 108,596 downwards.
ACTGAATATTACAATTTTACATCATAGGTCTCAACATGACCTTTTCATCAAATTACAACAATGACCTTTCGTAACAAATACCAAAAATACCTCAAGAAAGAGATCATATTTTAGAACCATCATAATGCCAACAATGCATAATTCTCAGTAAGGCTAATGCTCTCCCTGAACCTGTACACCTGTTCATGAGACATTTCACTCCTTCATCTCCACCTTAGCTTGTGCATCCTGAACACTTTCAACAGCTAATCATCAAGGCATCTTCATCAAATATCAGAGAATGAAACGGAGATATGAGAGCTGAAACATCATCAGAGATACCCAACAGCACCATAGCTGTACTGAAGAATGCTGACCCAGAAAAATTTGTCAGCAACCACCCATACTCGATTTTCTGTGTATAAACTCGTGTATATACGCGACTGTCTTTCAGGGAAACCCGCGTATCCAATTTAATCTTCTGCATTTAAGCAGATCTGATCTTCTGTATGGCAGAGACTACTCCCAGCTTCTGTCTGAGATATTCGAACGCTTCCCTGGGAAGAGGTTTGGTAAATATATCAGAAACTTGTTCTTTGGAGGGAACATACTCCAACTTCACCTTTTGTTCAAGCACTTGTTCACGTAGGAAGTGATACTTGATGGGAATGTGCTTGGTCTTGGAATGCATAATAGGATTCTTTGAGATACTGATGGCACTTGTATTATCACACATAATGGAGATAGGAGGTGAACACTTGATTTGAAAGTCTTGTAAGGTTTGCATCATCCAAAGAAGTTGAGTGCAACATGATGTGGCAGCCACATATTCTGCTTCTGCTGTAGATAAGGCAATAGAGTTTTGCTTCTTGTTGAACCAAGATACTAACCGAGGCCCCATATAGAATGCACCACCACTAGTGCTTTTCTAATCATCAACATTTCCAGCCCAATCTGCATCAGTGTAAGCATGAAGAGTGAGATCAACATTCTTTGGATACCATAGTCCAAAGTTTTGATTTCCTTGTAGATATTTGAATATTATTTTGACAGCCTGAAGATGAGACTCTTTTGGATTAGCTTGGAATCGTCCAACAATCCCAACTGCATGCATAATGTCTGGTCTAGTCCCAGTGAGATAAAGTAGACTTCCTATCATAGATCTGTATTCCGGTTGATTCACCATGGGAGAATCATCATGTGAACTGAGATTACATCTGGTTATCATTGGTGTACTTACAGGTTTGCATTCTTCCATGCCATACTTCTTCAGAATTTGCTTAAGATATTTTGCTTGTGATAAGAATATGCCATCTGTTGCTTGTTGCACTTGCAAGCCAAGAAATAATGTTAGTTCCCCAAGTAAAGACATTTCAAATTCTTGCTGCATAACAGAAGCAAATTTCTGACTCATAGATTCTTCATTACTTCCAAAAATGATATCATCAACATATACAACCACAATCAATAGTTTATCACTTTCAGTTTTTGTGTATAAATTGCTATCAGCAGACCCCTTTGAAAATCCTTGTTGATGAAGATATTTGTCAAGACGATAATACCATGCCCTTGGAGCTTGTTTGAGACCATATAGAGATTTTTTAAGTCTACAAACAAGTTTTTCATCATTTCCCAAAATGAATCCTTCTGGTTGTTCTATATAAACTTCTTCTTCTAGATCACCATTGAGAAAAGCAGATTTAACATCCATTTGATAAACTTTGATTTGTTGGAAGCTTGAAAAAGCAAGAAACATTCTTATGGATTCAAGTCTAGCTACAGGAGAAAAAGTTTCTTCAAAGTCTATACCTTCTTGTTGAGCATACCCCTTGCAAACAAGTCTAGCTTTATTTCTTATAACCTCCCCATTCTCATTTAACTTGTTTTTGAATATCCATTTAGTTCCAATGAAATTTTTGTCATGAGGTCTTGGTACTAATTCCCAAGTGTGATTCTTTTCAATTTGATCAAGCTCTTCATTCATGGCTTGAATCCAACATTCATCTTTGCTAGCTTGATTGACATTGTGTGGTTCAATAGTGGATAGAAATGCCAGATAGATAGAAGATCCCACAAGAGTCCTTCTTGTTTGTACACCCGATCCCTTATCTCCCAAAATTTGAGATTCTAGATGATTCTTTTGAACATATCTGGATGGAGCTTTTTCAGATAAATCATCTTCAGGTTCTTCATTGGGTTCACTGTCTATATCATTGCTATTTGATGTAAAAGGACATAAGTCACCATCGTCTTCATTTGTTGTTTGTTTTTCTTCTTTTGGAGCTGCAGGAGACTCATCAATAACAACATCAATACATTCAACAATCTTCCGAAGTCTTTTATTGTAACATTTATATGCTCTAATCCTAGAGGAGTAACCAAGAAGTATTCCTTCATCTGCTCTGGGTTCAAACTTGCCAAGTTTTTTATCATTATTTTTGATAAAGCATTTGCTTCCAAAAACTCTAAAATGCTTCACAGTGGGAGGATTACCATACCAGAGTTCATATGGAGTTTTATCACTATTTACACGAACATGTGCCTTGTTAAGAATATTTACCACTGTATGTGTTGCTTCTCCCCAAAATGTGTCAGGTGTTCCGGAATCATCAAGCATAGCTCTAGCCATTTGTTGAACTGTTCTATTCATTCTTTCTGCTACGCCATTTTGTTGTGGAGTGCCGGCTATAGTAAACTGTCTTTTTATGCCATGTTGTTCACAAAATTCAAGGGATTCATCTGAAGTATATTCTCCTCCTCGATCAGATCTAAGACACTTGATTTTTAGATCTAATTCATTTTCAACCAGTGCTTTGAAGATCTGAAATTTCTCAAATGCTTCATCTTTGTGTTTAATCAACCCAATCCAACACATTCTAGAAAAATCATCAATAAATAAGATATAGTATTGTTCACCACGTGGTGACTTTTTCCTCACAGGTCCACATATGTCAGTATGAATGAGTTCAAGAGGCTTACTTGATGATCCTTCCTTGGCATTAAACTGTACTCTGGTTTGTTTACCAAATTGGCAAGACTTGCATATGATATTTTCGGGTAGAGTAATATTGGGAAGATCACGGACAGCTTTAAGTCTGCTTGATTTGTTGATCTGAGAGAAGCTCATATGTCCCAACCTTCTATGCCATAGCCAGTTTTCTGAATATTTACTCAAGTAATATTGTTCTTTGCAGTTCTTCAATACATACAGGTTGCTTGGAGTTCTTTTTCCTTTGATAATTGTTTTACCTGTATCAAGATCACGTACCACACATTCTTTTGAACTAAAGACAACTTCAGTTCCTTGATCACACATTTGACTTACACTTAACAGGTTATGCCTTAGTCCATCCACATACATGACATCATTAGCTTTCACCTTCTCCTTTAGAAACACAGACCCTTTTCCCTTAATTACCGCAGGAGTATCATTTCCAAATGTAACCTTCTTTTCCTTTTCTAGAGCACTATATGCAAGAAGTTTGTTTTTGTCACCTGTCATGTGTCTTGATCATCCACTATCAATGTACCATTGATTTTCTTCACCTTCCGCAAATAATGCTATGCCACAATTTTCAACCCGTAATTCCTTCTTTTTCCATACTTTGGAGCTTGAAGGAAAATGCTCTTTTGGCTGAACTTTTCTCCTACATTCAGATTCTTCATGGCCAAAGTTATTGCAATAAGCACATTCAACTTCATTTAGAAGAGGAGAAAAATTGTTATAGGTATTCCCTTTTGTTTCAATATCAATCCTGTTCTTTCTTGCTTCTCTTGTCATAATGGTTTTATATGCAACACATTGAATAGCTTTATGACCAAAATTGTGACATGAGAAACATTGTCCATTGAAGAAGAAATTTCTGCGATCATGAAATCTTCTACTTGAATTTACCTGTTGATTGGTGTTTCTTTGAAAGGTATTCCTGTTAGTGTTCTTTGAATTGATATGATCATGCTTTACCTGTAAAGACTCTTTATTCCCTTGCTGAGTGGCAGAATGTTGTAAACCAGCTGTGGCTGATTTTAGATAATTTGGTGCTGAAGCCTGAGAGGATTCTCCGATATATCCAAGACCTGTCTTTATAAGAGGAGAACGTTGTACCTTGATAATCTCTTCCAAAGTTTCAGATCCTTTAGCAAATTTAAGATTCAGAGTCTTTACTTTCTCAACTTCTTTTCTTAGACTTACCACTTCACATTCTAGTTTCTCATTGTGTTTCTTCACTTCTTCAATCTGCTTTTCCAGAGTCTCTATGGTTATTTTCCTTTCTTCTAAGAGAATTTTACTTTCTCCTAGGCGTATTTTGAGTTGATTGTTTTCTTCAAGAAAATCATTGTCCTCTAGAGCATCCACAAAAGTATCCTTTTCTTCTCTAGATTCTTTTTCAAATGCCATGAGAAGTCTAAGATCTTGTTCACATTCTTCCTCACTATCAGATAACCCATCATTGTCTTCATGAGTATAGTAACTTTTTCTAGTGCTAAAACAATTCTTATTCCTTCTTGCTACTTCCTTCCCTTTTGCAGGTGTTTCTTTATAAGGACACTTAGCAGCATAATGACCAACTCTTCCACAATCAAAACATTTGAAAGGAAGCTTACCTCTAAACCGTCCTGTCGCAAGTTGAAGTTTCTTTACAAAATTAACCTCATCTTCTTCTGAGATATATCCTGATCCTTCTGCTTCTTGTACTTCTTTCCCTTTTGTAGAAGCTCAGCTTCTTTGACTTCAGATGATCCTCCTCTTCTCATTTCATAAGCAGTTAGTATGCCATGAAGTTGCACCACAGTAAGATTTTGAAGATCTTGTTTTTCCTCAAGAGCAGAAACTTTTGACTCAAATTTTGTCGTTAGAGATCTTAAAATTTTCTCAACCAAAGTAGATTCGGTTATTTTTTCTCCCAGATTTCTCATACGATTTCAACATCATCAAGACGTAAAAAGAAACTGGCAATATTCTCATCACTATGCATCTTCAGATTTTCGTATTCAATTCTGAGAGTTTGGAGTTTTGATCTTTTTACCTTTGCATCACATTCATAACTTAGAATCATTTTGTCCCATATTTCCTTTGCTGTATTAAGCTACATGACTTTGAAAAATTCAGATTCAGTTAGACTTCCCGTTAGAGCATTGACTGCATTTGCATTTGATTCATAATTCTTCTTTTCGGTCGGATCTGTTGGTACTGCGGCTGGATATTGATATCCTCCTTCTACAATGGCCCATACATCTGCTCCCAGAGACTGAAGATAGGATCTCATCCTTGTTTTCCAGAAGATTAAATTGTTTCCGTTAAAGATCGGAGGCCTGATAGATGCTATTCCTTCTTGATTGCTCATCTTGCTTGATCTTCCTTCTAGCAGCTAAGCTGTTTTAGAAGGACCTCCTCTGATACCAATTGTTGGAAAAATACTGAGAGGGGGGGTGAATCAATATTTTGAGCTGAATGAAAATTTTTTACTTTTTCTTTCTCAAAAACCCATACGCTACTTTACAGAACAAAACTAGCGTATATACACGGATCTCCTTAAGGAAACTCGCGTATTCTCAGAGCTCTTATTAAGCAGATAATTATTTTCTTAGATCATTGCATCATTCATTCATTAAATGTTTATTAAGCAGATAGAATAAATCATCACACATAAGCATCACACATGAACACCGGGATTTAAGGCGGAAACCCAATTTGGGAGAAAACCACCGCTGCCATCGTCTCAGTCTTCAATATTTATTATTATAAAGAAAACATCTTACAACCATGTACTGGCGTAGACTCATACCAGCACGCAGGCACCCACTTGCAGAAGGCTGCAACCTTCTCTCGTTTACCAGCCTCGCCTGGAAGGGAGCTACAACCCCCTGCTCTTGTTTACCAGCCTCTCCTGGAAGGGAGCTACGACCCCCTGCTCTCGTTTACCAGCTACCACTGGAAGGGAGCTACAACCCCCTCACTAAAGGCTTCGACCCTCAGCACCACCATGGACCACGTTTCATCAATTTTCAAACTGGATCCAACAGCTTCAACACAACCCTTCACTTATCAACAAATATACTTTGCCCAATACTTCAAGCAGAACAGTGAGACCACTATAACTAGAATATCAGAAATAACCCAGACATCAGAGTAGATAATTAGATACACTTCCAACCTTGAAAAACCATTAATTCAGATCCCATACGCTACTTTTCTTCACCGAAGCCGCGTGCATACGCGCTTTCATGCAAACCAACCCGCGTATTCTTCTGTGTATACGTGCTTTTCATCACAACAATCTGCGTATACTTCTGAACATATTTTCTTTCATAATCTATTCAGACTCAGATTCAGATGTGGATCATTCAGTTCAGAAAATTTTACAGCAATACCGAACTGTTAAACAGTTATTCCTTCTTCACCATGTCTTCTCAATCATTGATTAGATTTGTTCATCATCATATCAGCAGCATACATCATATTCAAAACATCCCAGAACTTCAAGAAGACCAGATTTATTGACAAATATCAAAGAGATAGCGGAAATAACAACAGTAAAATAAGCTTCAGAAACCCTAACTTCCATACGCGCTTTTCATCAAGAGAACCTGCGTATATACGCGCTTTTACCGATACCAACTAGCGTATAGATCTGTAAAAGATAATTTTTGCATAACAGAATAGATCTATAAACTTACCCATATTTCTTCAATTTCTTCAACAGACTTGCGCTAGGTCTTCATCATTTCTTTTGCAGATCATTCTAGAGATTCATCATTTGTATATCTAGAGATCTTAAGCCTTCTTCATATCCATAGGTACATCAAGATTCAGATTTATCAATTAAGAACAGAGTTCCACCATGAAGATATACTTCAGAGTGAAGTATTCATTAAAAACCCAAACATATGCATGCCCCTTTTGCACAATTATTCTTTTCTCCTTATATATGTTTAGCCTTTATCAATACCATGAGTCAAAACCACTCAACCTTCGATGGTATTCTTGGATGGAATCAAATAGATAATCCAAGTTGCTAAATACTATGGGCCTATACCAGTATTCTGTCCCCAGATTTATAAAATTAGAGCGTTAAATTGGCATACGCGACTTGGCATCGTACTTTTCCCACAAGCAGGCATTTACTTCTCCTAACAAACCCGCGTATGCTTTGTGGCATACCATTTTCCTATCATTATGCTCGGGCACTTACAAGGAATTCCTTTCTTCGTTACTTCTCATTATCAAGGACAACACATACCGAATCAAATAGATAATCCAAGTTGCTAAATACTATGGGCCTATACCAGTATTCTGTCCCCAGATTTATAAAATTAGAGCGTTAAATTGGCATACGCGACTTGGCATCGTACTTTTCCCACAAGCAGGCATTTACTTCTCCTAACAAACCCGCGTATGCTTTGTGGCATACCATTTTCCTATCATTATGCTCGGGCACTTACAAGGAATTCCTTTCTTCGTTACTTCTCATTATCAAGGACAACACATTACATCATATTGCCAACATCTTTGAGACCCTGATAATGAACAACTTAAAACATGCTTAACCTTCCTCCCCCTTTTCATTATTTATCATGAAAATTTAACTTGCTGTCCAAAAACTCTATTTTGAGCTACGAAATTAGCTTGTTTTAGTAGCACACATAAAAGGATGATATGTGGTACCCTTCTGCTGCTTTTTACCATTAAAGGATATTTAATGATAAAAAGCAACTAGATATATCCTTCAAAACTTTTCATTTCCTGGTCTATGTCAACGGTGATGTGTTTCTTACTGTGATTGTTATTTTACTTATGTTTTCATACTGTCCACTATTCTCTAATAAAGAACAACAAATATAGATTAGGATTTACTTTAAAGTACCCTAAATCTTACTGATAAATCTTTATCTTTATGTTTTCTTTTGACAGTGTTTCAAATGGTGATTCAATAGAGTATAACTAGTAAATTGTTGGTGAGCCCATGTTTCCTGAGTATAACTTGAGATATTGTCTTTGAAAGTTTCTCTAAGGGTATGCCAAAAGCAGGCTAGATTCAAAGTTCTTACCTGATATTAGGCTACTTTTTATGTTTATCTTAATTGTTTTCCTTAGCAGACTAGGTTAAAAGTCCTTATTTGATCTTAAGCTATTCTTTGTTTTAACTGTTTTCCCTTGTGAATATGCTGAAAGCAGGCTAGATTCAAAGTTCTTACTTGATCTTAGGCTATTCTTTGTTTTCCTTTGAGAGTATGTCAAAAGCAGGATAGGTTCAAAGTCCTTACCTGATCTTAGACTACCCTCTGTTTTCTTATATGTTTATTTCTTTCACTCACTTCTTGATGTTTCATGCCATAACTCAGTCTAAAAAGATCCTTTGATCTAGATGACTTGCCCCATAGACCACTCTTGAAACTTGCTGTGCAATTAAATCCTTTTGTGACTCCATAGCCCAATGGATTGATACTGTTTCTCATTTATCCTATCAGCTGAACCATTCTTTCAACCTGCTCATACCTTCACCCTTCAAAAGAATTCCTTCATTTTGATGATATCCCACCAACCAAAATAAACAAAACCCTTGTACTTCATAACTTGCCTAATATCATAAACAAAGCATAAAGATCATATATTTAGAAAACACTTATATAGAGAGATCCCTCTCCAAATCCAGGAGGGCTAGATCCTAGGATTCCAAAGTGGTTTTGATGTAAGCTCTGCAGCATTTGTTCTTTCCAATCTTGCAAACTACGGAGACCTAACAGAGTGGCGACCATACTGGGGAAGTCTCGAGTAATAGATAACTTCACAACTCAGCTAACCCCTATTCCTAAATGAATCAAGTGTCACCAAGACTAGTTATTATTGATTGTTGATGGTGAACAACAACCTAACATTGAAAACAAGTAAAAATCCTTCACCTGGCAACTCCATTGGTATTCAGTAGACCTGCTGACCCCACTGGTTTTTCCTAAGACTGCACCAGGAAAACATTCATCATAACATCATGAAACCTCAGTTAAGAAGACTTTGAGGATTGAGTTTTCTTTGATAAAGATTAGTTAGCCTTTTAAATACTGTCATATTTGGCTGAACTTTTCTCATTATTGGGTCTAAAAACACCACATAGTGGCTTCTAGAAGAATTTATACTAGAGCTTATCTAGACCCAAATCCTCCTAAGATAGTTGATAATCCAGAAAGTATCCTTAGGAAAACTCCTAAATCCAAGACCTCAACTGTTGTCAGACCAATTCAAAGAGCTAATTCTGTCCCCGAAAATCTTTTAGCTCTGCAAGATACACAAGTTGACTTAAGAAACCCATCCAGAACTAGGTCACTTGGTGATATAGATCAGATAGACTTTGAGTCTCCACACTCACCCCAACATAGTGATGAACATACTGGTAATAGAGAAACCACTCCACCTGACCTTCATTTCATTCATAACTTTGGTTTCTTTCATCCTAGATCTGCTCAACAGTGTGTTGATGGTCCAAGTACTTCTGTTATCCATACACCCACTGTTCAAACTACTCCATTCCATCATCTCCCTCCTTTCATAAACCCTCCAATTGTAAACCCCCCATTTATCCCACAACTTCCTATCATGGCAACATGTTATTATACTCTAGTACTTCCTTTACCCTTAGTCAATTTGCCACCAGACTATCATTCCAAAATTTCCCATTTCATCGGAAGTGAACCCATTACAGCTCAAAATCATGTAGAAAAGGTTAATGATGCCTTTGATTATATGGAAATAGAAGATGAGACCATTAAGATGAGAATATTTGCCCAAAGTTTAGGAGGAGAGGCTAAGAAGTGGTTTAAGAGTTTAATTCCTAATAGTATAAATGATCTCCCTTCTTTACATCAAACGTTCATAAAAAAATGGGAAATGAGGAAGAACCCTCTCCAAATACTTTCATATTACAACAACCTCAAGGGAAACCCCGGGGAAAGTGTTCAAAATTATTGCACTAGATTTAATAGTGTTTATAATGCACTACCCCTAGAATTGAAACTTCCACAAGGCTCAGCTTTGGCCAAGTTCCCCAAAGGATTTGATCCTGAAATGGCTTATCAGCTAAGAGAAAGGGGCCCCTTCACTTTAGAAGATATGCAGAGGGGAGCCTTAGGTTAGAAGCAAATCTGATTGAGAAGAGAGCTAGAATGAAGGCTGAGAAGAGGGTATCTTATAGGGATGAAGCTGCACCTTCCACATCTGATTCAAAATTAGAAAGAATGATGGAGAGGATGAGCATATATAAGAGAGATCAATCTAGAGAAAATCAAAAAACTCCTCAAAATAGAAACCAATCCCAAAACCAGAATTAGAACTTTAGAAGAAATTAACCTCAGAACAGACAAAGAGATGCTGATCAACAGATTAGACCTCCTTTCCAAGAAAATTATGTTAATGAGGATGAAGAAATAATTGAACAAATAGAGGATGATAACATAAACATGTTGGGAGTAAACAATGAGGATTCTGATTTCCTCCATGAAAGAAAACATGGTCTATATACACCCTATGATGATAGAAGATTAGAAACTAAATACTATGAACTAGATTTCGAAAATGCCATCATAGGATCACCCAAACAATATGACCTGAGAAGTAAAAGAACCCAGAAACTCCCAGGAAGAAAACCTCTGATAATTCTACCAAAAACAGGCCTGTAGATACTTCCAAAAAGACAACAGAAAACCATGATGTTATCACTATAAAAATTTTCTGAAACTTGGTCAGTTACACTTGTTCCTAAGTCATAATGCTGGATAGGCTTAGAGTCATTTTTATATTTTTAAAGGTCTAGATCATGGGTTAAAAGTCTCATTCCATCACCAAACAATGTTCATTAACCTTGTTTCACTCTTTAAAGATCTTATGCCACGTTTTGAAACCCATTTTTAAAGTTTTTTTTTTTCAAAAATTTGATGTATAGGCCACGAAACCATGTTTTCGTAGAGCGCTCAGTGTAAAAATTTGATTTTGCTCTACGAAAATGCTGGCAATTTTGTAGTGCAAAAACCCAAATTTGCAAATCATGTGCCACGAAATCGGGGATTCTCAGTTTTGCGTGTGAGCTGTCACATCTGTCAAATACAGTTAAATTACTCATCATTAGGTGTCATCCATGAGTTCTCCTTCATGTGTGCAACCATTTATTTTTAATTATTAGGGGTCATTTGTCATCGATTAGGGGTCAGTTGTCATTGATCCTTTCAAATTTGAAAACAGTTGGCCATTTTCGACTTCATTTGTCTCATGCAAGACAATAGTGCATGCATGCTTATGTTTTGAAAAAGAAATTAGTGGTGAAATACCTGAGTTTACTGAAACAAATTCAAGCGAGGCTGTAAAGTATTCAAGCGAGGATGTGAAACTATATTTCAAGCGAGGCAGAACTGAAACAAATTCAAGCGAGGCTGCTCATTCAAATTTAGGTTATATTCGTATTTTCAAAACTTGCTATCAAGTGAGTTTGAAATTCATTGCTGGTGGAAGCAGAATTGTTATCAAGCAAGGTTGAACTCATTTACCAAGCGAGCCAGTTCATTCAACAGGAAGCTCTGATTGCTAATTTGCTAATTTGCTGAAGACACAGGGTTTGCAGAGGGATTATCGCAGATTTATAAAGATACAAGTTTTTCAAGAAGAAAATGGCTGAAGAAAGAAGGAGTCATAGGTCTGGTCATTGCCTAAGAATAGAACCTGAAGGTGTAGAAGCCCTTACAAAAGAAAATTCTATTGAATAAGCCTTTAAGAAAGTAGGTTGCTAGAGGTTTTGTGAAAAACTTCAAGGAGGGCACACTCAAGTCACCAAAGAATTTGCCATAAAATTCACAGGATCAAACTCAAAGATTGGATTCCTTAATTTACCAATTTCCCCTGAAGTGATATCAGTAGTTACAGAAATTATGAGAGGAGAAGACAGGTGGTTTAAAAACTTCAAGTTTGACACGGTAACCTGCAAAATCTTTCTAAAACTAGAGTTTACAGAGGTTGACTTGAACAAAGCTGTGCCAAGAAGTTATGTCAAAGATACATTTTCCAATCTGCTCTACAATATTCAGAGGTACTTCACCTGTGAAGGGAGATACCACAAGGTGTATACCTATCACTTTAAACTCTTTCTTCATTTCACAGGGATGAGATCTCTAGATTTACCTTTTTATCTTTTCAGAAGTTTGGTTAAGATGTCTGATAAGGTACAAATGAAAGTTGAGTCATGTGAAACCTCATTATTTCACCATGGCTTAGTCAAGTTAATAGTCTTACATGAGCTGTAGAAAGCAAACAGAGATTGGGCTGAATTCTTCTTTTTGAGTAGAATTGGGATTGAAGGAACAAGTGTTAGTCCTCAAGCTAAAGAAAAAAACTCCATCAAAGATTACTGCCCCTGTAGAAACAAAGTCAAGAAGATTTGTTAAGCTCAAGCCTCGGAAAAAGTTAAAGAATCAATGATAAGAACAACATTGAATATCCAAGATAATCCTAAATCCGCACAGAAGAAGAAAACTCTGGTTAAGGAGACAATTCTAGAATAGTCAACTAGTAAAACATATCAAAAGAAGTTGACTAGGAGTCAAAGGTTAAAGGAAAAGGGTAAGGATGTAGTTACAGAGGGGTCAAGAGGTAATTTGAATGATATACTTCAAGCTATCGACATTGAAGAGTCTCCCCTAGTACAAGCAGACTTCATCAAACTGGATACAGTTGGCAGCAAATCAAAGAAATTGAAGACATCCAAAAGGTTAGATTTTTAGGATGAAGTGGCAGAGTTTATCTTTAAGCCCAAAAAACCCTCAACTAGGCACTCCAAGAAGTTGAAACAGTCAGACATGGAGATAGATCAAATAGGAGGTGAAAGTGCTAATGTGTTTGAAGAAACCACAAAAACATCATTTTCAATGCCTGAAGAAGACATAAACAGGGTTTTCAATATTCAGAACGAAAAGAGCAGCTATGAAGATGTCAAAGACAAACTCAGATTTCTGAATAATGAGATTGATAAGTTGAAGAAAAAGGTGAGAATGCATGCAGAAGAAAGGGCAAACTTTGAAAGGATGAAAGGAATATGGGAGACGGAGAAAAATCCAAACCTTGAATTAATTGATAGTCAAGCTCAATTCTTCATATGGACCCTACCTGCAATCAAAGAAGAAAAAATCATTAGGATGGTCAATACCAAGCTAAGGGAAAACAATAGAAGGCTTAAGAGGAGAGTAGAAGACCTGGAAATACAGCTAGCATAGTTTGAAGATCAGCCACAACTAAAATAAGTGCAAATAGTAAGTGTCATCCTTTAACAAATTTTTGAGGTTATGTGGTAATATCTCATTTTTGGAGCTGTTTAAAGTTGATGTTTATGGGTTATGAAAGATGATATACACCTGGAAATATAGTATTAAAGGGTTGAAAACTAGAATTTTGGAAGGAAGCTGTGAAAGGTGAAGACTCAGTAGTTTCGTAGTGCACTACAAAACTGCTGAAGGTGACACACAGCAGTTTCGTAGCTCACTACGAAACTACTGTAGGATGTAGTTTGAAGAAATTTTTGCAATTTTCAAAGGTGAAAAGGGTTTGGTTTTGAGCTTTGATGCTGGTGGGAGGTATATGTAGAATATCAATGAAGATCCAGGAGGTTTGGCACATAAAAATGGAGGTTTGAAGCATGATTTTAAAAGGAAAATTCTGTGCTACCGAAACAACAGACTCAACAGTTTCGTAGTACAGAAATATTGACAGTTTTTGCACCATTTTGGAGGTTTGGGATTTGCACAGCTAGAAGGTCGAATTTAAATGAAGGTTATAAGACATTTTCCACATGTTTTGAGCACCAGTTCTTCAATAGCTGGTTCGAATGGATAGAAATAAGGCATTCAACTATTATACAGGGAACATGCTCCTATTTTGCAGGAATGGATAAGAAGCAGGTTGATGGGGTCTAACAGTAAGAAGATAAACAACATCATGGTCGAATTCTAGAAGAAATAGCTATCAAGCATAGTTTTTAATGATTAGATAAGGTTGTTAAAGGTTGTTAAGATATAATAAATAGTGTTTTAGTCCTAGTTGTATTAGAACTATAAGACAGACAGTTTAACTGTCAGTTTGTAAATGAAGTTTTTTTTAGAAGTTGATAGGTGTCAAATTCTAATTTCTTCTCAAATGTTTGGAAGGAATCCAAGGATGTAATGACCACTCTATAAGAGGGAAGAAATCGAATTGCATAGGGTTGGAAATTTTTCAAGAACAAGCATACTGTTTTGTTGTAGCAAGAGACTGTGTTTTCATATTAATACAGAGAAATTGGTTTCATCGCTCAGGATTCAGAAAGGGTTATGGATGTTTTATGTTCTTATCCTTTTCATCTTTCAATTACTTGCAGTGGCATGAATGTATGTTACTTAGAATTCATTGAAGGTGCTCTAACTTCCTTCATATGTTCATGAACTGTGTTATTTTTGTCCTACTATTCTTTTGATGCATCTAAACCCTGAAATGCCTTGACTTCCAATTGAAGCTGATACTTATGTTTTTGTGAAAATATACTTGACTCCATAAGCCCAATAGATGTTTGTTGATTAGTAGTACAACCAATTATCCATTTTATCTACTTTACTCATAAATTTAGCCATCTAATCCTTATTTGAAAATCATAAACCTATTGAGAGATCCCTCTCAGGTTGAGGAGGCTAAGCCTCAACTAAAGGTCTGGTTTGAAATAGTTACTCAGAGTCTTCTTGATCAGCATCCTATCAAAGTCTGATTTTGAGATAACACATGACATAAGGGCTGAAAGTTCCGATCCAAATAAGGGAAAAAACACCCAAATCAATGAAAAACAGAGTGGTGACCCTAGCAACACTAACACTTCATCTAATGCTCCTAAAAAAACCATTTTAACGGTTGTAAATAGTATAAATCAACAAACTATTTTTGTTGATAAAGAAGTGACTAACAATGTTGAATCAAACATTTTGAAAAATCAGATTACCTTTAGTCTAGAGAATGAAATTGCTAAAATCAAAATCTTTGTCCCTCTTACTAAGTTAGTCAGTCAAAATGTATATAGAGGTCAAGTTTTGAAAGCCTTGAACATAGAAAATGTTCATGACACTGTTAACTTAAATGATGATACACCAAAGCTTCTGTTTGGTCCAAATATTGAAGGAAAATTTCAAGAAGGAACTACCCCTCCATTCTATGTCAGTTTGAATATCCATGATAAGATTTTGCACAATGCTATGCATGATTCAGGGGCTTCACATAACCTCATTCCCAAAGTAATCATGGAGAGATTAGGCCTTGAGATAACCAGACCATATAAAGCTTTATATTCTTTTGACCCTAGTAGAGTAAAATGCTTAGGCCTGATCAAAGATCTTTTTGTAAACTTGACCCAGATCCTAGCCAAATGCCTAGTGATGGATGTGGTAGTGGCTAATGTGCCCCCCAAATATGGTATGCTTCTTTCAAGATCATGGGGTGCTAAGTTGCAAGGTACTATGTAGATGGATATGACTTATGCCACCATCCCTGTCTTCAGTCAACCTAGAAGACTCTAGAGGGAAACACACATGAAATATATGGTGAGTAGTCAAGAAAGACCAGAAAACTCCCCTCTCTATTCTATACACACTAACCTTGACTCATTTATTCTTTATGATGATGAGATCCCTAGTGAGCAAGAGTTAGTCAATGAAACATCGACCAAGATAGTGGCCACTTCATCCCCAAACATAGTGGCAGCCATAGATAAAGAGGAAAACAAGGAGAAAAATAAAAAATAGTTTGCTAATTTAGAAAATCATAGCAAAGAAATCTCAGGTCTTGAGCATCAAAAAATTCATAAGCATAGTACCAATCATGAACATCAAAGAACAAATCCTCAAAAAATTGAAAACTCTGAGGAACAAAAAAAAATTCAACATAGTATAGACCTACAGGAACAACATAGTGATAGCTGTAATAAACAAGACAGAGAGGAAATGAATGAAAAATCTGAAAACAATCCTCCTTGGATTATGAGTTTTGATGGGTCTTGCTCTAAAACTGCTGCAGGAGCAGGCATATGGGTGCACAACACTAAAAAAAACCATGCCGAGGGTCATTCCTATAGATTAAACTTTCAATGCACAAATAACATAGCAGAGTATGAAGCTCTCCTTTTAGGCCTACACTTATTGAAAAAATTAGGGGCCAAAAGAATAACAGTACATGGGGATTTAGAATTGATAATTAGGCAAGTAAATGGGGAATACACTGCTAAACATTCTAGACATAGAGCCTATAGAGATGATGCCATGGACTTGTTGAAAACCTTTGTTGAATTCCAACTTACCTTTGTCCCAAGGAATCAAAACATTCTTGCAAATGGATTAGCCTTTTCTACTAGAATTTGTCTAACACCTTATGAAAGCAAGCTATGCACCACCCAAGTCAAATATAGACCAGCTATCCCAGATAATGAAAAGTACTGGCAAGTTTTTGATGGAGATAAACAAATAGAAGACTTCCTACAGTCCAAAAATGAATTTGAAATACCAAACTCAAATTCAGAATATGAAGAAGAATGTCCTACTGAAGAAAACCCACTTTCTGAAGAAGAAAAGTCTCCTGAGATTGTTGATATAAATCTGTTAAACCATGAACTCAAACATACAACAAAAAATAGCACAGATTTAGAAAATGAAGACCTGGAAGTACTGTAATCTAAAGATCAAAGCTTTCCAAAAGGACTGGTCCCATTAGAAGAATTGTTTGACTTGAATGATGTTGCCAAAAATCCAAAACTGGAACCTAATGAAGCTGAAGTGGAAGAATGCAATATAGGCAGTGAAGAAAAGCCCAAAATGATCAAACTGTCTAAAACACTGCCAACTCACATTAAACTGAAATACATTGAGATTTTTATAGAATTTTTTGATGTATTTGCATGGAGCTATAAAGATATAAAATCATATGATAGAGAAATAATCCAACGTAAGATACTCCTCAAAGAAAACCGAAAGCCTTTTAAACAAAAATTGCGCAGAATCAACCTTGTTCAATTACCTTTGGTAGAGAAAGAAATTAGAAAAATGTATGATACTGGAATTATTGTCCCTGTTAGATACTCAGAGTGGGTGTCTAATATTGTATATGTTAGGAAGAAAACAGGAGAAATAAGGCTTTGCATTGACTTTAGAAACTTAAACAAAGCCTCATTGAAGGACAACTATCGATTTCCCAAAATGGATCATTTCTTACAAAGGGTAGTTGGTTCCAAAATAATTTCTTTGCTAGATGGATTTTCAGGTTACAATCAGATATTGGTACATCCTGATGATCAACTTAAAACAACCTTTACTACTCCTTGGGGTACTTTCATGTATTTGAAAATGCCGTTTGGTTTAATGAATGCTGGTGCCACATTTCAGAGAGCCATGGACATAGCATTCTCAGAAGAAATAGGTTACTTCATAGTGATTTACTTAGATGATATCATTGTCTATTCTAAAACAGATGAAGAACACCTAATACACTTAAGAAAAGTCTTTGAGAAATGCATAAAATATGGATTGTCCTTAAATCCAAAGAAAACATTGTTTGGTCTCCAAGAAGGTAAACTTCTTGGACATATCATATCTGAAGAAGGAACTTTAATCTTTCATTGGGAAGATTAATTTCTTAAGAAGGTTCATACCCAATTTAGCTTAACTCCTTAGAAACATGACAAACATGCTTAAGAGAGAAGGAGTTAAATGGACCTTAGAAGCAAAGAAATCATTTGAGCTGGTAAAATAAGCACTTACCAAAACACCAGTTCTTATCAGTCCTAATTTTACAAAGGATTTCTTCATTTTTTCATTTACATCAGAACACACAGTAGCTGCTATCCTATTACAGAAAAACATGAATGGACAAGAGCAACCAAATGCATTTTTTAGAAATGCATTAAGAGATGCACCTTTGAAGTACAATATAATGGAAAAACAAGCCTTTGCCTTGGTCAAAGCCTTAAAGGACTTCAGAGTTTACATTTTACATTCCCACATTATAGCATTTGTGCCTCATTTAGTTGTAAAAGACATATTGACCCAAGATCCAGATGGCAAAAGAGGAAAGTGGATTGCTGTAATTTTAGAATATGACTTAGAAATCAAATCCACTAAACTCATAAAAGGTCAAGGTTTTGCAAAACTTATGGTTGAATCCAACTTTCAAGCTCTTGATATAAACATGTTTAATGCATTAGATGAATTGGAGGAATTGACAACTCCAATCATTGAAGATCATTTTTTGAATTCATCTTGGTATGCTGATATTTTGTATGTTTTGTTCAATCTTAATGCCCCTCCTAGTTTTTCTAAAACAAAGGCAAGATTCTTAAAGTTGAAAGCTGTAAATTACTGCATTTTGGATAAATGTTTATATTGGAAAAATGCTAGTGGATTATTGCTTAAATGTTTGCCTGAGAATGATGCAGGTAAGATCAAGCACGAGTTTCATGAAAGAGAATGTGGAGGCCATCTCTAATGGAAGTGAACTACTAACAAAATCCTTAGAGCTGGTTATTAATGGCCCACCCTCTTTCGAGATGTCCATAAAATAATTATTTCCTGTCACAAATGCCAAATATTTGAAGGAAAAAAAAGCTGTTTCACTTACCTCTGCAGCCAATCACTGTTGAAGCTCCTTTTCAGCAGTGGGGTCTAGACTTCATTGGGGAAATCCATCCTGCCTCATCTACCCAACATAGATGGATCCTCACAGCAATAGAATATTTTACCAAGTGGATAGAAACCATCCCCTCTAGGAATGCCACAGACTCAGTCATCATTTCATTCCTTGAAAACCATATACTGTCTAGATTTGGTTGTCCTAGAAAGATCATAACTGACAATGCTGCTACATTTGGGTCCAAAAAGATGGTAGAATTCTGTCATAAATACCATATCATTTTGGGTCATTCTACAGCTTATTACCCTTAAGGTAATGGGTTGGTAGAGTCTTCAAACAAAAGTTTGGTAAACATAATCAAGAAGTTGCTGGAAGATAACAAGAAATAATGGCACAGTAAGCTAGTACATGCTTTATGGGCAGACATACTAACAATTAAAAAATCAATTGGGATGTCCCTTTACTAGCTAGTTTATGGAACTAATGCAATATTTCCAACCAGTCTAGGAGTGCTAATCATGAAGTTGATCCAAGAAGTATAGGTTGAATATGATGACATGACAAGAAGAATAAACTATACTATACATCTACAACAAACCAGACAAGAAGTATACATTAGAGCACAACAACTACAAGAAAAAATCAAGAAGCTATTCTACAAAAGAACCAAGGCAAGTGATTTTAAGATTGGTGATAAAGTATTGAAATGGGATTCAAGGAGAGAAGATAAGGGAAAACATGGAAAATTTGATAATTTATGGCAAGGCCCTTATCTTATTCAATCTGCTATTGGAAACAATGCATTCTTTCTGCAAGAATTGGATGGAGCTGAATATTTTGGGGGTCCTGTCAATGGTAGGATGCACAAACATTATTTCCGTTAACTGATATTATAAGTTTCAAAGCTTTTTGATTCATTGTATATAACACTGCTTTTAGATTTAAAAAAGAAAAAAAATACAAAAACAATAGAAAAAGAGAAAAAGAGGGCAGAAATAAAATAAGAAAGGTACAACGCCATACCAAAAAAGAAAGAAAAATATGAAAGTGTGCAAGCTTAAATGACACTACTTAAAAGAGCACTGCTATTTTAGTCATACAGCCTAATCATGACTAAATAGATTTCAATTTACTGCTGATAGGTTAGTGAAGAAGATTTTCCAAACA
Source organism: Pinus albicaulis (assembly GCA_034641835.2). NCBI lineage: Eukaryota > Viridiplantae > Streptophyta > Pinopsida > Pinales > Pinaceae > Pinus > Pinus albicaulis. The sequence goes on along the minus strand of JAXQQM020069538.1, from coordinate 88,792 downwards.
ATTTAATCTTGGCTTATCAGTAGACTAGATTAGGATAGAAAAACAGAGGTTCAAGCAAGCTTAAATCTTGAACCTATAAGTTTAAGGAAGAAATGGCTCTAATCAGATCAAAACCCAAGCCAAAGAGATAGAGGAAAATGGTTCAAACATGCCCAAAATCTGAACCAAGAAAGAAGAAAAATGATGACTCTAAACAGATCAAAATCTAAGTCATAAAAAAAATGAAGGATGTTTTAAATTTTCAGATCTTAAGCCTTCACAGTTTTGGTTTAAATTTTCTACAAATAAATTCTATGTGCAGCTTGTACATACAGCCATAGACACCACAACAAATCAGACAACTTAATCCTGGTTTGTTAGTATTTAAATTTTTGTTTTAGAAAATAGAGAATAAAATCTGTCAGACAGTTTAATCTTGGCAGATAGTAGCTTAGGTAGAGAATTTATGAGTTCAACTGTTTAATCTGGACTCATGGAAGAAATAAGGATAGATTTAGATTAGTTTCCTTCTTTCAAAATAAAAGAATAAAATGTTGATGTTAAAGGTTTGTAAGTCCAAGTGCACCTTATGAAGAAAAAATGCTAGGAAAAGTAGGTTGTGTAGGTAGAATGATTGGGAGAAATTTGTTTGCTGATACAAAGTACTTATCATCTTTTTTAATAGCACGATCAAAGAAGGAAAAGGTTGTCAATGGATAAGGCATAGGTCTACATTTCAGAGATAAAATTCTGAAGTTCTTGACACCTCCAAGGAGCTGCCATCCCCAAGCGCAGCCACTGTTAGCCATCAGTAAATTTTTGTCATAGCAAATGATGGCTAAAACAAGTCTTGAGCCTTCAAGAGATTATTTTCATAGAAAATTACTCATTCTTGAAGCCTTTTGGTGTTTTCTAACTCAAGAATAATCTTCACTACTGTTTCCTTCAAAAAATCCTCAAGAAACCTGCTGTATAAAGGAGACTGTATTCACCATTTTATCCATCTTTTCATCTTCACAAATTCCTCCAAAATCCCCCCATATCACTCATTTTTCCCTTTATATATCCCTTATTTTCCTCTCATTTCTCCTCCATTCCCTCTGAAAAAACCCATTTTTACCCTCCATTTCATCAAAAAACCCTTCTTGAACCATGAAAACCACTATTTCTAGTTTAAAAAATCATATTTTATCTATCGGAACACTAAAAACCCAAAAAACCCACTTAATCCTTGTTCCACTCTTTTATATTAAAAAACAGGCTTTTTAGCCCCTGGCTCCTTCTCTGCCATATGACCCAACGCCCATAACCAAGAGCTAGCCCTCATCGCGCATTGTGCATCGGCGTTTGCATTTCTTTCCCCCCCTTACCTTTTTCTTCTGATGGACCGATCTTTCGAGGGCTTAAATCCCCAGCCCTTGTTTCTTTAGCTCTCGGTCCCTTACTCCTCCACGGGGCCATGCCTCGGTACCTACCGTTAGCCCCCATCATATCGGCAAATTGCATTCTTTTTCTCCATTTACACTTCTCCTTTCCCCCGACGATGTTTCAACTCCGATGAGATCCGCACCGTTGATCTACCAGGATCAACGGCTCTCCGTGTTCCCTCCCACTACTCCACCATCCCTTATCCTTTCATCCCCCTCAAAAGATCTCAACCGTAGATATTATTGATCTAATGGCTACGTGCTCCCCACCCCTCCTCCTATCCTTTTTTCCATTTCTCTTCATACTCCGCTCCCAGTTCCTTTTCCTCCATGAGACCGTGCCTTCCTCATTCTTTAAGCCCCCATCGGCATCGAAAAAACGACAATTCTTGGTTTTTCTTCATTTCATATTATTTTTTTCTTCCGCGCTATGCATTCCTTGTAAAATATCTTAACCGTCGATCTCATTGATCCGACGGTCATCAATCCTCCCTTCTCATCCTCCAATCACCCGACTGTCCCTTTTCATGCATCTACGCATACGCATTTTACCGTTGATTCATCTCATCCAACGACCCTCGTTAAACCTGCAGATCAACCCATCACACATAACACCCCACTATGCGATGAAATAAGTGACGTAATCATGGTCCCACCACCTCATCCACCATGCAACTTCCAACGTTTCATGCTCATTCAGGACCGTTGATCTTTGGCCCAAAGATCTAACGGTCCTGATCTTGTTTCGCGTTCAAATTTCCAATCAAACCAATCACACATTTTCTACGTGAAATTGGTGGTGTTGGGAGGACATATGTCTCCTGATGGATGATATCATGTTCGTTCAGGCGTAAACTGCTTACCACTCATTTCGTGCACGAAAACCACCGACAGTTTTCTGAAACCGCTAATCCACATCTTCACGCCAAAATCAAATTTGAACCCCGTTTTCGTAGATTTCCTCCATGGAACCTCCTCCTACATGTTGTTTTCCCTCCTTAATACTTCTCCCACCCTCCGCCAGCTTCTGTAAGCAGTTTATCCAAATGCCGCAAGGTTTATTAATGTTTTTGTTTGTTTTATGCAGGATTCGATGGAAGTTTTAAGGCCAAAAATCCTTCTCATGGTTCATAAAGAAACAGGGCCAGAGGTGACGACCTTCGTGGCCCAAAAAATGGAAAAGTCATGAGAAAAAGGATTTACCGGGGTTTATTTAATGGTTTGACCGGTGTTTTAAGAGAATTGGTCATATAATCAAACCCTACCACATCGATGAAAGCCACCTATCCACAACAAAAGGGAAAATACAGTGGAGATTAAAGTCAAAAGACTGAAGATTAAAAGACTTAACCAATGATTTACAAGGATAAAGACACAACGAATAAAGCAGAAAAATGTTTAAAGGATAAAACAGTCAGTAGAAAAGGTTTAAATCCCGAAGATGATCTGAAGAAGCCTTAAAGCACAAATTAAAGATTAATATCGGTGATTAAAGAATTAAAGGGACAGATCAGTCTAGAAAGCCTCCAAATGCCATGTCAATGAGGCAATTAATTCTCAGAAATGCCACCTACAGGCCTATTTCCTCAAAAGAATACAAATTGAAATCACAGTCAGAGATATTTTCTAAAGACAGCTTAGAAGTAATTGCCAGCCTACCAAAAGCCTCCAAAGTCAACAAAAGTGAATGAAGTAGATAAAACTTAATGTAAAAATCAATTAACAGAGTTAAGACCTTTGATATCTTCTCCCTTAGGCCCCCCAAAGGCCGAGAATCATTTACTCTGTATTAATTGAACAAATAACTCTTCCTTTCACTCCACCTCCTCAATTCACCTATATATATCATATGAGGAGTTCATTATTATTTTTGGTTGTTGAATACTTATCAAGTGTAAATAGTTACTGAGGCTGCTGAAGCTCTGTTTGTAATCGAAGAAACATAGGCTGAGATGAAAAGTTTGAAGCTGTAAAGACCTACTGGACTTGAAGATTGTAACTGGTTTGAACATCAAATATACAAGCTGATTTATGGGATCCTGGTCTATCTCAACAGTGATGTGTTTCTTACTGTGATTTTTATTTTACTTATGTTTTCATACTTTCCACTATTCTTTGATAAAGAACAACAAATATAGATTTGGATTTACTATAAAGTACCTTAAATATTACTGATAAATCTTTATCTTTATGTTCTCTTTTGACTGTGTTTCACATGGTGATTCAATAGAGTATAACCAGTAAATTATTGGTGAGCCCATGTTTCCTGAGTATAACTTGAGATATTGTCTTTGAAAGTTTCTCTAAGAGTATGCCAAAAGCAGGCTAGATTCAAAGTTCTTACCTGATCTTAGGCTACTTTTTATGTTTATCTTAATTGTTTTCCTTTGAGAATATGCTGAAAGCAGACTAGGTTAAAAGTCCTTATTTGATCTTAAGCTATTCTTTGTTTTAACTGTTTTCCCTTGAGAATATGCTGAAAGCAGGCTAGATTCAAAGTTCTTACTTGATCTTAGGCTATTCTTTGTTTTCCTTTGAGAGTATGTCAAAATCAGGATAGGTTCAAAGTCCTTACCTGATCTTAGACTGCCCTCTCTTTTCTTATATGTTTATTTCTTTCACTCACTTCTTGATGTTTCATGCCATAACTCAATCTAAAAAGATACTTTGATATAGATGACTTGCCCCATAGACCACTCTTGAAACTTGCTGTGCAATTAAATCCTTTTATGACTCCATAGCCCAATGGATTGATATTGTTTCTCATTTATCCTATCAGCTGAACCATTCTTTCACCCTGCTCATACCTTCACCCTTCAAAAGACTTCCTTCATTTTGATGATATCCCACCCAACCAAAACAAAGAAAACCCTTGTACTTCATAACTAGCCTAATATCATAAACAAAGTATAAAGATCATATCTTTAGAAAACACTTATATAGAGAGATCCCTCTCTGAATCCAGGAGGGCTAGATCCTAGGATTCCAAAGTGGTTTTGATGTAGGCTCTGCAGTAGTTGTTCTTGCCAATCTTGCAAACTCGGAGACCTAACACTATCCAAACACATAGCCTTCCTTTTATGCTTTCCTCTTCATGGCAATTTCCCTTTATGACCCAAACCGCCCTCTTAAAAATATGACAGTTGTAAAAATTTTTTTTGGACAACAAGCTATTTGTCACAAAGTTAACTTTTCAAAGGTGACAGCTGAATGATACATGCAAAGGTTGAAAATAAAATGATAGAGAGGAGCTTGGGTAACTTGTTTAAGGAATGATATTTGAATGTGGAGAGAAAGGTGACAAAATGAGGGAGTGAAAAACAAAAAATGAGATGGGATTTATTTAGAAGCATGACCTTGAAACTCTAAAAGTTTAACCACTCATCAGTATGGAGAAAACCATTATAGACTAGCACACTTATCGTAGCACGTTTAAATTGAAAAGTGTTAATTTTTCTACGAAACTACTAGGTGTTTCTGCAGCGAATTCGATTAATTTTGTACTGAATCTGCTACGGACTCAGACAATTTTTTAACAGATGGCTAGATTTAGGACTTGTGGTCACTTCAAGGTATCTATTTAGAACACACTCCTTCAATGTGACTTGGAATCATTTCTAACACCTTATTAAAAGTTTTAAAAACTTAAATACACCATAAAATTTATCATTTTATGATATCTTGCAACCTGTCCAATTTGAAAGAGAATTTTGACTGATTTTCAAGTATGAAATTTTGAAAATTTAGGGTGTGATAACACCCACATTTGGGTCACACTCTCGTACAAAGTGTTGACAAAATGATCTCTTTGGGACCCATGTTGTATTGTTGCAACCATTTTGTTGCAACTAAGTATGGCACTTGACTTATCTCTAATATGCTTGATCACTCTTGTGTGTGCTCTATGCAATCAAGAGTTGGAGGGCCTTACCTCCACCCCACTCAAAATCATTGCAGTTTTCAACAATCCTCTAATCGGTGAACATGACTACCCCAAGTCACTAGTAAAAGTATCCACTGAAACCTTTCACAAAATATGCAAACCCTTTTCGAGCCAACGTCTTGATCGTCCACATGAAGCCCCAAATTCTAATGGAATTACCTGATCAATTAGAACATGTCGCAACCATCCACATTGTCATACTCCCAAACTGGCTATGCTACCTTGGAAGGACATGTCCCTCCTAACTCTATCAACAATGTCTCAAGTTTCAATTGTTGTCGTACTAAAAAAAAATACTACCCACACCCAATTCCACCACTACTGCAACACCATACAAAATAGTCCAAGCACGAAAGTTCCATGAATTATGCTTCCATATTCCAACCAATTGAATATGTCATATATTTGCGCATTGGCACCCATCATGCTTTAAAATTATTGGGCGATCAATCCAATTTTCATACCCAGCTCATGGGAATGCCCCTCCTCATTTCCTCCTCACTATTTTTAGTCTACACTTTCATCATAATGCTCAACCTCTTCCACTCTTGTGACTATCCAAACTCCATCAAAAAGTCCCTCCATAGTGTCTAAGTGACATGTCTCCAAACCATGATGAGCATACTGATACTTGGGTATGCAACTCATTCTATTTGCACAATGTCTTGAACTAAGGCAATCACACATCATTATCCTATGAAGCCTATCCAAAATGAAGTCCATTCAACAACTACACTGTCTACTTCGTATCGAAGTCCCATGAAGAGATCTAAACCTCATGTTAGCCACCTATAAAAATTTGTCATATCAAATGTGGCTAAATCTTTTTTAGCCTTCAAGAAACAATTCATGTCAAAATTGTGAGTTCTTGAAGTCTTATGATGATAATTACCCTTTGAGTTAATATTCACTGCTGTTTCACTATTAATCCTAAAGTACCTGCTGATTACCAAAAGAAAAAATTGTTCATGAAGGCTCCATTTTTCATCATTTCACTCCTCCTTTTACTCATAATCAACCCCATTTTCATCCTTATTCCCTGCATAAAATCCCTCCATTTAACCTTCATTTTAACCTCCAAAAGCATCAAAACCCTCTTAAAACCTTATATTTCCCCTTATTTGGTTTTAAACTCCCTTCTTTCATCTATAAGAACCCCCATTGGGCCTTTAAAAATCCTTGTTTTTGGCCTAAAAACACCCTTTTTCACTATAGGTTATTTAGCCCCCGAGGGCTTATTACCTTTAAACCCTCCACCTCATACGGCCAAAGCCCCGCAATCGGGTGCTTAAGTGCCTAAAAACCCTTTTACAAACCTTTATTCTTCGTTATTTTCCCATCCCCGACATTTTGATTTTAAATGAATCTGGACCGTTGATCCAAAAAAGATCAACGACCATCGGGCCTCCTTTCCTCTGCCCATTCACCTTCCTTTCCCTTTATCACTTTCAAAACCTCCGATCCATCTTTTAATCCTAACCATCCATCAAAAAAGATCCAACAAGCGGAATTAAACCCAATAACCCAGTTCCACCAGGCCTACCATCCATCATATACAAAAAGCCCGCTCAATCTAATTATGACACCTGGCCCCCACTACATTCCTCATCACACAACTTTCCCATCACCGTTGGATCTGGAGCCTCCAATCCAACAGTTGACGTTGCATATCACAAAACTTTTGTGCCTAAAGTTTAACGCCAATTTTTTTTGCGAAATAGGTGGTATTAGAAAGATAGGAGTAAAATGATGTATGGAATCACATTGCTCTCGGGCAATACTGCGTACCCCCCAAATGAAATGCGAAAACCACTGCCGGTTTTCCGAAACCATTCTTCTTCAATTCGGGCCCTAATTCAAATTTCGAACCCTGTTCCATTTTCCGCCATGATTTTCTCGCTCCCACTGCTGCACCCACTCATCCTCACAACTCCGACCACTTTCATAAACCCTCCTAAGCAGTTCGAAACCAAATTTCGCAGGATTTTAATTAAATTTGTGTGTTTTTATGTAGGTTTAATGGAGTTTAACAAACAAACCCTCCCGCAGGCAATGATAGTGTTTTGGTTCGAGGATGACGATCTTCGTGGCCCTAAATACAAGTTAAAAGGGATTTGAGGAATTTAATTTCATAGTTTTGGGCCGATAAGTCATGATCATCGGCTTTCTAAAAAAATTCTCCAACAAAACATCTGCGCACCTGCAAAACAACAAACACAGTAGACATCAATTAATTGAAGAGTATCAGCTTTGAAAACACAGGATGAAAGTATAATCCAAAGATTAAAAGTTCTAAACAAAGTTTAAAAGGATTAAGGCAAAAATTCAGGAATCAAATGCCTAATCCACAAATGAAGAAAATAGGCACAGTCAGCAGTTCAAGGATGATTAAAGATAAAGTCTCAAAGTCTGAAATTGGGCATAAACACAATGTTTAAAGGTAAATCAGTGTTGAAGTGAAAGAAGACAGAAACAATGAAGGACACCTCAAAAGCCACATCAAAGGGGCTAATTGAATCCCCAGCTACCAAAGTGGCACTTGCAGCCTCAATAAATCAAATGAAGGCATAGTTATTGCCCAGTCGGAAGATATTTGCCTAAAAACAACTGAACAGTTATTTCAAACTAAAGAACATATTTTAAACTGTCAGTGAAGTTATTTTAAAAGATAAAAAGAGCCTTAAAGTCAAATTTTCCACCCACTAAGCCTAAAAAGCAGAAAACAGAGTTATGAGACAGAGTTGTAAATTGGATGCTTTCCTGCCTTATGCCTTGCATGGTTTTCAAGACTAGGAATTGCATTAAGTATATAATTAATGATATTCAACCCTAGAAACTCTTCCACCTCCTCATTTTCTTATAAAATCTCCTTGAGGAGCACATTGCAAAGGGTTGGTTGTTGGACTTTGATGTAATACTTGCTGCTCAAAAATTTCTATATATAAATAGTTTTCAGAGGCTTTTGAAGCTTTGTTTGTAATCAAAGAAGTTAGGCTGAGAAGAGAAGTTGCGGCTGTGTTGAAACATTGGACTTGAAGTTTGTAACTAGATTGACATTAATATACAAGCTGATTCATGGGATCTTGGTCTATACCATTGGTGATGTACCTCTCATTGTACTTGTTTTCTTTCTTATGTTTTCCACAAAATTGTCCATTTTTCTCTGATAAAGAACATCAAATATAGAGCTAGGATTTACTCTTAGAAGTAGCCTACTCTCACTGATAAGATTTATCTTTATGTTTTCCTCCAATTGTGTATTTAAGAATGATTTAGTACAGTCTAAACTAGTCAAGAAATGTTGGTGAGCCCATGTCTTACTGTCTAAACTCCAAACATTGTTCTTGAATGATATTTTCATTACATGCTAAGTAGAGTTAAACTAGGAAATTTTATGGTTTGCCCTATCTTCTAGTTCTTTCTCCAAAGGTTGTTTAAAAGTTTCCCTAAGAGTATGCTAAAAGAAGACCATGATTGTAATACATCTGACCTGATTTGAAGCTGCATTTTGTTCTCTTATTTGTTTTCATCCTTTCTGAAAGTAGTCATGTGGATTACTGGATTGTTTGTCTGATGAGTTGGCTTTAGTAAAAGTTTGTCCAAAGAAGTCTATGGTTAGCCCTATCCTTTGGGTTACTTCGAAACAGTTACTCAAAAAGGCTTTTCTTGTATGGTAAGTTGATAAATCCTTGTTGAAATTATTGGCTTTTTCCACTTTCTCAACACTTTGAATGTTCCACTCCATCATTTAATCTAAAGGATATTTTGATATAGATGACTTGCCCCTTGGACCACTCTTGAAATTGTTGCACAATTAAACTCTTTTGTGACTCCATAGCCCAATGGATTAAGTGCTGTTTCATACCTATCCTATTAGCTAAACCTTGTTTTTGATCATTCACACCTTCACCCCTCTAAAACTCTTTCATTTTTAGGACTTTTCACTCAATTAAAGATCATACCCGACCAACCAAACAAAAAAAACCCTTGATCTTAATAACTAGCCTAATATCACACTAAAAAGCCTTAAAAAGATAAATCAATCTTTGAAACTTATAGAGAGATCCCTCTTTGGATTCAGGATGGCTAGATCCTAGAATCCCAAAGTGGTTTTTGATGTAGTCTCTGCAGTGTTTAGTCTTTCCACTCTACTAAATTACAGAGGCCTAACATTTCTGGCGACCATACTGGGGACTTTCTGAAGTAATAGATAACTTCACAATTGAGATAATCCCATTTTTAACAATGAACCAAGTGTCTGCCTAGAGTGGTTTTTGATTGTTGATGGTGAACAACATTCAAGCCTTGAAATCAAGTAAAGAATCTTCACCTAGTGACTCCACTGAAGATCAGTAGGCCTGCTGATTTTCCTTGGTTTGCCAAAGACTCCACTAGGAAACCCTTTATCATAAATATCATACAAACTCAGTTAAGAAGGCTTTAAGGATTAAATTTTTCTTGCTGAAAGATCAGTTAGCCTATTAAAGATTGTCATATTCGGCTAAAATTTTCTGAATAGTGGGTCTAAGACGCACCACTTTGGCTTCAAAAATAATTCATACTAGAGCATATCCTGACCCAAACCCTCCTAAGATAGTTGATAACCCTGAAAGTATACTTAGGAAATCTCCTAAGGCCAAAACTTCAACTATTGTTAGGTCACTCCATAGAGCTAATTATGTGTCTCAAAACCTTACAGCTCTACAAGATTCACAAGTTGACTTAAGAAACCCATTTAGAACTAGGTCACTTGATGATATAGATCAGATAGATTTTGAGTCTCCACCTTCATCCCAAGATAGAGGTGAATACCCTGGTAGCAGAGAAACTACCCCTCCTGATTTCCATTTCATCCATAATTTTGGTTTCTCTTATCCTAGATCTGCTCAACAATCTCTTGCTAGTCCATCCACTTTTGTTATCCATACACCCACTGTTCAAATCACCCCATTCCATTAACCCCCTCCCATCCTACACCCTCCACCTGTAAACCCCCCATTTTTCCCACAACCTCCTGTCATGGCAACATGGTATGCTCCCCTAGTCCTTCCTTTACCTTTAGTCAATTTTCCGCAGGACTATCAGTCCAAGATACCATTATATGATGCCAGTGGTGCTACTACTGCTTCACAACATGTGGACAAGATGAATGACTATTTTGATAGAAATGAGATAGATGATGAAACTGTCAAACTCAGATTGTTTTCTCAAAGTCTAGGGGGAGAAGCAAGAAAATGGTTCAAAAGCTTAACCCATAACAATATTAATGATCTCCAAGCCCTCCATCAGTTATTCCTAAACAAGTGGGAAGCTAGAAAAAACCCTCTCCAAATAATTTCAGACTACAACAACCTCAAAAGAGACACTGGGGAAAGTGTTCAAAATTATTGCATTAGATTCAATAGTGTTTATAATGCACTACCCCCAGAATTGAAACCTCCATAAGGTTCAGCCTTGGCCAAATTTCCTGAAGGATTTGATCCTGAAATGGCCTATCAACTGAGAAAGAGAGATCCTTTGACTTTAGAAGACATGTAGAAAGGAGCCCTTGCTGTGGAAGTAAATCTGATAGAGAAAAGAGCAATAATGAGGAACGAGAAGAAAGTATCATTTAGGGAGGAATCTACACCCTCCACATCTAGCTCAAAAATGGAAAGGATGATGGAAGAAATGATGAAAAAGATGAGCATACTTGAGAGAGCACAAGCTAGAGAAAATAAATCAGCTCCCCAAAACAGAAATCAATCTCAAAATCAAAATCAGAACTTTAGAAGAAATCAACCTCAAAATAGACAAAGAGAGGACGATCAACAGATAAGTCCTCCTTTCCAAGAAGACTACATAAGTGAGGTTGAAGAAACAATTGAACAAGTAGAGGAAGATAACATAAACATGTTGGGAATAGATAATGATAATTTTGATGTTCCTCACAATGGGAAACAAGGTTTATATACACCCTATGATGATGGAATAACGAAAGATGAACATTATTATCAAGAGCTAGAAAATGTCATCATAGAAACTCCAAAAGAATATGACCTTAGGATTAAAAGGAATCAGGAAACTCCCAAAACTAAGACCTTTGAAAATTCTGCAAAAAATAGCCTTGTGAATAAACCCAAAGTTACAAAACAAAAAGATAAAATAGTGGCTATAAATTCTGATCAAACCAAAGAGAAAGGCACTCAAATTAATGAAAAACAGAGTGCAGAATTTAGCAGCATTAGCACCTCAGCTAGTGCTCTTATTAAAACAATTTTGACCAATGTAAATAGAGGAAATCAACAAGTTGATTTGCTGATAAAGTGGTGATTAACAAGGCTGAAACAAAAGTTGTAAAAAGTCAACTGCCTTTCAGTTTGGAATAGGAAATTGCCAAGATTAAAATCTCTGTTCCCCTCACTGAATTAGTCACCCAAGATGTCTATAGATCTCAAATTTTGAAAGCCTTCAACATAGCAGAAAATAATGACACCGTAAACCTCAATGATGACCAACCAGAGCTCTTATTTGGTCCTAAGATTGAGGGAAGATAACAAGAAGGGCCAATTCCTCCATTTTATGTCAGTTTGAAAATTCATGACAAAATTTTACAAAATGCTATGCATGATTCAGGGGCTTCTCATAACTTAATTCCCAAAGCAGTAATGGAGAGTCTAGGCTTTGAGATCACCAGAGCATACAAATATCTATAATCCTTTAACTCCAGTAGAGTGAAATGTTTAGGTTTGATCAAAGACCTTTGTGTAAACTTAGCACAAATTCCAGCCAAGTGTTTAGTGATGGATATTGTAGTGGTTGATGTACCCCCAAAATATGGTATGTTGTTATCAAGATCATGGGGAGCTAAGTTACAAGGAACAATGCAAATGGATATGACATATGCTACCATCCCTATTTTTAATCAAACTAGAAGACTTTATAGGGAATCTCACATGCAATACATGGTCAGTAGCTAAGAGAGACCGAAAAACTCTCATCTTTATTCTGTGCATACATGCCTTGACTCATTTATTCTCTTCAATCATGAAACATTTAATGAGCAAGAAACCTTAACTGATTTAGTGGCCACCTCTCACTGTAACATAGTGGAAGATACAAAAAAGGAGGAAGATAAGACAGAAGTATTAAAATAGTTTTCCAAATCAAAAATTTGCAGCAAACAAATCACAGATCTAGGGCTAAAAAACAGTCATCCATTGGTTGTCAACTTTGAGAGTCAAGAGAAGATTCCTCAACATAATGAAGAACATGAGGAACTAAATAAATTTCAATATAGTGTTGGCTTACAAGAACAATCTAAAAGCACACAAGATAAAGAGGAAGGTAGTCAAACTAGTAAATCTGGAACTAGTCCTCTTTGGAGTATGAGTTTTGATGGTTCTCACAGTAGGAATAGTGTAGGTGCAGGAGTGTGGCTTCACAACAAAAATAACAATCATGCTGAAGGACACATACAAATTGAACTTTCCATGCACTAATAACATAGCTGAATATGAGACACTCCTCCTAGGCTTGCATTTATTGAAAAAGTTAGGAGCCAGAAGGATAATTTTTCATGGAGATTCTGAACTAATAATTAGCAAAATTAATGGGGAATACATTGCAAAACATCCCAGATTGAGAGCCTATAGGAATGATACCCTGGATTTTCTCAAAACTTTTGATGAGTATGAACTTACATTTGTCCCCATAAATCAAAATATGCTGGCCAATGCACTAGCCATTTCTTCTAGTACTTGCAAAAGGCCTTATGAAAGCAAACAACACACAATTCAAGAGAAATACAGACCAGCCATCCTAGACAATGAAAAATACTGGCAAGTATTTGAGGGAGATAAACAAATAGAAGACTTCCTATAGTCTAGAAATGAATTTGAGCCACCAAGTTCAGATTCAGAGTATGGCCAAGACTATCTTCTTAAAGAAAAATCACTTGATGAAGAAGAAAAGTCTCTAGAGATTGTTGATATAAATCTGTTATCTAATAAACTTGAACATATCATAGAAATTAGTGCATATTTAGAAAAAGAAGACTTAGAAATGCTGCAATCTAACACTCAAAGCTTGCCAAAAGGACTGGTCCCATTAGAAGAATTGTTTGATTTCAATGATGTTGCCAAAAAACCAAAAATGGAACCTATTGAAACTAAAGTAGAAGAATGTAACAGAGGCTGTGAAAAAAATCCAAAAATGATCAAACTGTCTAAAACATTGCCAACTCACATCAAACTGAAATACATTGAGCTCTTTAAGGAATTTTCTGATGTATTTGCATGGAGTTATGAGGATCTAAAATCATATGACACTGAAATAATTCAGCATAAGATACCCCTCAAAGAAAACCAGAAGCCCTATAGACAAAAATTGCGCAGAATAAACCCTATTCAATTACCCCAGGTTGAGAAAGAAATTAAGAAAATGCATGATGCTGGAATTATAGTCCCTGTTAGATATTCAGATTGGGTATCTAATCTTGTGTCAGTTAGGAAACATACAGGAGAAATAAGGCTTTGTATTGATTTTAGGAACTTAAAGAGAGCCTCATTGAAAGACAACTACCCTTTACCCAAGATGGATCACATTTTACAAAAGGTAGTTGGTTCTAGAAGAATTTATTTGCTAGATGGCTTCTCAGGTTACAATAAGATATTAGTACATCCTGATGATCAACTCAAAACAACCTTTACCACACCTTGGGGTACTTTCATGTATGTGAAAATTCCTTTTGGTTTAATGAATGCTGGTGCTACATTTCAGAGAGCCATGGATATTGTATTCTCAGAAGAATTAGGCTTCTTCATCATTATTTACCTTGATGACATCACTGTTTTTTCCAAGACAGATGAAGAACACCTAGAACACTTGAGAAAAGTCTTTGAGAAATGCAGAAAATATGGGTTATCTTTAAATCCAAAGAAAACAATGTTTGGTCTCCAAGAAGGAAAACTACTTGGACACATCATATCAGAATAAGGGATAAAGATAGACCCAAAGAGGATTGAGGGTATATTGCAAATCAACCATCCTAGAAACATCAAGGAACTTCAATATTTCATCAGGAAGATTATTTTCTTGAGAAGGTTCAAACCCAATCTAGCTGAACTCCTTAGAAACATAACAAATATGCTCAAAAAGGAAGAAGGAGTTAAATGGACCTTAGAAGCAAAGAAATCATTTGAACTGGTAAAACAAGCATTAACCAAAACACCAATTCTTATTAGTCCTAATTTTACAAAGGATTTCTTCATTTTTTCATTTGCATCAGAACACACAGTGGCTACTGTCCTATTACAGAAGAACTTGAAGGGACAAGAGCAACCAATTGCATTCTTTAGTAAGGCATTAAGAGATGCACCTCTAAAGTACAATATCATGGAAAAACAAGCCTTTTCCTTAGTCAAAGCCTTAAAAGACTTCAGAGTTTACATTTTACATTCCCACATAATTGCATTTGTGCCAAATTCAGTTGTAAAAGACATTTTGACCCAAGATCGAGATGGAAAAAGAGGAAAGTGGATTGCTGTGATACTTGAATATGATTTAGAAATCAAGCCCACTAAGCTCATAAAAGGCCAAGGACTAGCAAGATTAATGGCTGAGTCTAACTTTGAATCTCTTGATAGAAACATGATAGATGCATTAGATGAACAGGAGGAGTTGTCAACTCCCATTATTGATTATTTTCTGTTTTCATCTTGGTATGCTGATATTTTATATATTTTTCTCAATTTAAATACACCTACTGGTTTATCTAAAATGAAGACAAGATTTTTAAAGTTGAAAGCTGTTAATTACTGCATTTTGGATAAATGTCTATATTGGAAAAATGCTAGTGGATTATTGCTTAAATGTTTTCCTGAGAATGATGCAGATAAAATCAAGCACGAGTTCCATGAAGGAGAATGTGGAGGCCACCTCTATTGGAAGACAACTGCAAATAAAATCCTTAGAGTTGGTTACTATTGGCCCACTCTCTTTCAAGATTTCCACAAAATGATTATGGCCTGTCACAAATGCCAACTCTTTGAAGGCAAAATAAAATTTCTTCCCTTACCCTTGCTCCAATCACTGTTGAAGCTCCTTTTCAGTAGTGGGGTCTAGACTTCATTGGGGAAATCCATCCAGCCTCATCTGCCCAACATAGATGGATCCTCACTGTAATAGACTACTTTACCAAATGGATAGAAGCCATCCCTTCTAGGCAAGCCAATGACTCTGTTATCATAAAATTGCTTGAAAATCATATCTTATCTAGATTTGGCTATCCTAGGAAGATTATCACTGACAATGCTGCTGCATTTGGATCCAAAAGATGGTTGAATTCTGTCATAAATATCAGATTACATTGGGCCATTCTACTGCTTATTACCCTCAAGGTAATGGGTTGGCAGAATCCTCAAACAAAATTTTGGTGAATATAATCAAAAATTTGCTAGAAGACAATAAGAAATCATGGCACACAAAGCTAGTACATGCACTATGGGCTGACAAATTAACACTTAAGAAATCAATTGGAATGTCACCCTACCAGCTAGTTTATGGAGCAGATGAAATTTTTCCAACCAGTCTAGGAGTGCCAGTCATGAAGCTAATCCAAGAAGTATAGTATGAAGAAAATGATATGATAAGGAGAATACATCAGACTATACATCTTCAACAAACTAGAGAGGAAGTCTACAACAAAGCACTACACAAGCAAGAAAACATCAAGAAGCTGTTTGATAAAAGAACCAAAGCAAGTGATTTCAGCATTGGTGACAAAGTTTTGAAGTGGGATTCCAGGAGAGAAGATAAGGGAAAACATGGAAAATTTGATAACTTATGGCTAGGCCCTTATCTCATTCATTCTATTGCTGGTAACAATGCTTATTTCTTGCAGGAAGTGAATGGAATTGAAATTTTTGGAGGTCCTGTCAATGGCAGGATGCTCAAACATTATTTTTCTTGACTATACCAGTTTGAAGCTTTTTTATTTTTTCTCATTGTATATATCATATTTTTCACTCCTTTCAAATTTAGAAAAATAAAAATACAAAAACAATAAAAAATAGAAAAGAGGGCAGAATGAAAACAAGAAGGGTACAACCCCATACCAAAAAGAGAAACAAAGTCTGAAAGTGTGCAAGCTCAAATGCCACTCCTAAAAACACACTTCTAGTTAGTCACACAGCCTAATCATGACTAATTAGTTTTTCAATTTACTTCTGATAGGTTAGTGAATCAGATTTGCCAAACAACTCAAACTTGGCTTATCAGTAAGGTAGATTAGGATAGAAAAACAAAGGTTCAAACAAGCTCAAATCTTGAACCTATGAGATTGATGAAGAACTGATTCTAAAAAGCTCGAAACTTGAACCAGGAAAGAAAGAGGAACTAGCTCAAACAAAATAAAAAATCAGAGTTGAAGAATAATTAAGGATGTTTTTGATTTCCAGATCTTAAGCCTTCACTGTTTTATTTTACTTTTTTGCAAATAAAATCTATGTGCAACTTGTTTTTATGCCATAGATCAACAGCAAGTCAGACTGCATAATCCTGGCTTGGCTGTTTTTAAATTTCCTGTCTTAGAATTTAGAGAATAAAGGTCTGTCAGACAGTTTAATCCTGACAGATAGTAGTTAGGTAGAGAATTTATGAGCTCAACTATTCAAACTGAGTTCATGGAGAAATAAGAATAGACTTAGACCAGTTCTATGTTTTCAATAAAAGAATAAAATGATTGATGAAAAGGTTTGCACGTCCAAATGCACCTGCAGAAGAAAAAAAATTTGTTAGGAAGTAGGTTGTGTAGGTAGTTGTTTGGAAAATACATTTCTGCTGATATATCAAGTTCTAAACTTTTTTGTTAGCAGCTGATTACAAGTAAAAGATTATCAAAGTGCAAGGCACTGATCAGATTCCAGAGAAAATTGTTTGAAGTTCTTGACACCTTCAAGAAGATGCCATCCCCATGTGGAGCCACTGTTAGCCACCTATAAAAATTTGTCATATCAAATGGTGGCTAAATCTTTTTTAGCCTTCAAGAAACAATTCATGTCCAAATTGTGAGTTCTTGAAGTCTTATGATGATAATTACCCTTTGAGTTAATCTTCACTGTTGTTTCACTATTAATCCTAAAGTACCTGCTGATTACCAAAAGAAAAAATTGTTCATGAAGGCTCCATTTTTCATCATTTCACTCCTCCTTTTACTCATAATCAACCCCATTTTCATCCTTATTCCCTTCATAAAATCCCTCCATTTAACCTTCATTTTAACCTCCAAAAGCATCAAAACCCTCTTAAAACCTTATATTTCCCCTTATTTGGTTTTAAACTCCCTTCTTTCATCTATCGGAACCCCCATTGGGCCTTTAAAAATCCTTGTTTTTGGACTAAAAGCACCCTTTTGCACTATAGGTTATTTAGCCGCCGAGGGCTTATTACCTTTAAACCCTCCTCCTCATACGGCCAAAGCCCTGCAATCGGGCGCTTAAGTGCCTAAAAACCCTTTTCCAAACCTTTATTCTTTGTTATTTTCCCATCCTTGACATTTCAATTTTAAATGAATCTGGACCGTTGATCCAAAAAAGATCAACGGTCATTGAGCCTCCTTTCCTCCGCCCATTCACCTACCTTTCCCTTTATCACTTTCAAAATCTCCGATCCATCTTTTAATCCTAACCATCCATCAAAAAAGATCCAACAATCGGAATTAAACCCGATAACCCAGTTCCGCCAGGCCTACCATCCATCATATATGAAAAGCCCACCTAATCTAATTATGACACCTGGCCCCCACTACATTCCTCATCATACAACTTTCTCGTCGCATTCATTCTGCACCATTGGATCTGTAGCCTTTGATCCAATGGTTGACGTTGCATATCGAAAAACTTTTGTGTTTAAAGTTTAACGCCAAATTTTTTTGCGAAATAGGTGGTATTAGAAATACATGTGTCAAATGATGTATGGAATCGCATTGCTCTCGGGCAATACCGCCTACCCCCCAAATGAAATGCAGAAACCGCTGCTGGTTTTCCGAAACCACTCTTCTTCAATTCACGCCCTAATTCAAATTTCGAACCCCGTTTCATTTTCCGCCATGATTTTCTCGCTCCCACTACTACACCCACTCATCCTCACAGCTCCGACCGTTTCCATAAACCCTCCAAAGCAGTTCTAAACCAAATTTTGTAGGATTTTAATTAACTTTGTGTGTTTTTATGCAGGTTTAATGGAGTTTAAGAAAGAAACCCTCCTGCATGCAACTATAGTGTTTTGGTTCGAGGATGACGATCTTCGTGGCCCTAGATACAAGTTAAAAGGGATTTGAGGAATTTAATTTCACATTTTTGGGCCGATAAGTCATGATCATCGGCTTTCTAAACAAATTCTCCAACAAAACCTCTGTGCACCTGCAAAACAACAAACACAGTAGACATCAATTAATTGAAGAGTATCAGCGTTGAAAACACAGGATGAAAGTATAATCCGAAGATTAAAAGTTCTAAACAAAGTTTAAAAGGATTAAGGCACAAATTTGAGAATCAAAGGCCTAATCCACAAATGAAGCAGATAGGCACAGTCAGTAGTTCGAGGATGATTAAAGATAAAGTCTCAAAGTATGAAATCGAGCATAAACACAGTGTTTAAAGGTAAATCAGTGTTTAAGTGAAAGAAGACAGAAACAACGAAGGACACCTCAAAATACACATCAAAGGGGCTAATTGAATCCCCAGCTACCAAAGTGCCACCTGCAGCCTCAATAAATGAAATGAAGGCATAGTTATTGCCCAGTCGGAAGATATTTGCCTAAAAATAACTGAATAGTTATTTCAAACTAAAGAACATAATTTAAACTGTCAGTGAAGTTATTTTAAAAGATAAAAAGAGCCTTAAAGTCAATTCTTCCACCCACTAAGCCTAAAAAGAAGAAAACAGTGTTATGAGATAGAGTTGTAAATTGGATGCTTTCCTGCCTTATGCCTTGCACGGTTTTCAAGGCTAGGAATTGCATTAAGTGTAGAATTAATGATATTCAACCCTAGAAACTCTTCCACCTCCTCATTTTCTTATGAAATCTCCTTGAGGAGCACATTGTAAAGGGTTGGTTGTTGGACTTTGATGTAATACTTGCTGCTCGAAACTTTCTATATATAAATAGTTTTCAGAGGCTTTTGAAGCTCTGTTTGTAATCAAAGAAGTTAGGCTGAGAAGAGAAGTTGTTGCTGTGCTGAAAAATTGGACTTGAAGTATGTAAATGGATTGACATCAATATACAAGCTGATTCATGGGATCTTGGTCTATACCATTGGTGATGTACCTCTCATTGTACTTGTTTTCCTTCTTATGTTTTCCAAAAAATTGTCCATTTTTCTCTGATAAGGAACAACAAATATAGAGCTAGGATTTACTCTTAGAAGTAGCCTACTCTCACTGATAAGCTTTATCTTTATGTTTTCCTCCAATTGTGTATTTAAGAATGATTTAGTACAATCTAAACCAGCCAAGAAATGTTGGTGAGCCCATGTCTTATTATCTAAACTCTAAACATTGTTCTTGAATGATATTTTCATTACATGCTAAGTAGAGTTAAACTAGGAAAGTTTATGGTTTTCCCTGTCTTCTAGTTCTTTCTCCAAAGTTTGTTTAAAAGTTTTCCTAAGAGTATGCTAAAATTAGACCATGATTGTAATACATCTGACCTGATCTTAAGCTGCATTTTGTTCTCTTATCTATTTTCATCCTTTCTGAAAGTAGTCATGTGGATTACAGGATTGTTTGTTTGATAAGTTGGCTTTAGTACAAGTTTTTCCAAAGAAGTCTATGGTTAGCCCTGTCCTTTGGTTTACTTCAAAACAGTTACTCAAAAAGGCTTTTCTTGTATGGTAAGTTGATAAATCCTTGTTGAAATTATTGGATTTTCCCACTTTCTCAACACTTTTAATGTTCCACTCCATCATTTAATCTAAAGGATCTTTTGATATAGATGAATTTCCCCTTGGACCACTCTTGAAATTGTTGCACAATTAAACCCTTTTGTGACTCCATAGCCCAATGGATTAGGTGTTGTCTCATACCTATCCTATCAGCTAAACCTTGTTTTTGATCATTCACACCTTCACTCGTCTAAAACTCTTTCATTTTTAGGAATTTTCACTCAATTAAAGATCATACCCAACCAACCAAACAAACAAAAGCCCTTGTTCTTAATAACTAGCCTAATATCACACTAAAAAGCATTAAAAAGATAAATCAATCTTTGAAACTTATAGAGAGATCCCTCTCTAGATTCAGGATGGCCAGATCCTAGAATCCCAAAGTGGTTTTTGATGTAGTCTCTGCAGTGTTTAGTCTTGCCACACAACTAAATTACAGAGGCCTAACACCTCACACCACTGTTACTCCCACAATGTCAACAAGTTCATTATGTAATATTCTCATGTTTCATAGGTGGCCACAACCACATCATACAGAACTCTCGGTGTGTCTCCAAGTCTATTCTATCCAACTGCCACTCCTTGGCCAAGTCTCTCCACTCCTCATTTTTTCCTGGATATAGAACACACTGTTCATCTCACGTGTTCAATTTGTTTGTGCAACTTTGTGATGTGGAAAAACTTTAACTTGAACCATCATATTTTTAATTTATTTCCCATATCCCCTAAGCCAAATGGCCCAATAAATCTCACCATGACATCCTCCTCATGAAGGCACTTATGTGTTCCAAGGTGTCCATCAACTCCAACTGCAATCAGTACAAGCACAGGGTCATCCATCTTTAACAAGATAGCTCAAGAATGCCATATCCCATCCAATGTCTCACACCAACGGTGGGTATACATCCCCAAGGTGAATCCCCTATCTGAATCCCCTTGTATATTAGAATGGAATGATCAATCTCCTCATCCATCCCACTCCTCAATCATATGCTATGATGGCTAGTCTTCACCACTCAACCAAAATTCTTCCGAACTGTCCCCACACTAAGGCCTCATCATAGCTATTGCTTAGTTTACCCAAATCCCCCATCAGATCCATGTGAACGTCCCATCTGAAGATCTCTCTGTGTGTTATCAATATTGTTCCAAAGTGGCACAACTCATAGTATTCTTGAACCGCACTTGGAATCTCTAAGTTTCTTGGCTCTTCCTCTAAAGCTCCTCATAACAAGTCAAAAATATCCCATGACACAATATCTCCGCGTGAAGGTTCCTGAATCACATACAAACCATACTCTCTCATCACCTTGATCCTATCTCAAATACAGCAACAATCACAACCCCATCATGTTATCAGTTAGACCATGTCTCCACCCCCTTCAACTGACTCATATTTGAGTCAATCAGTCTACACATCCATCCATTTTCCAACTTGAGTTTCTCAATCCACTCCTACGAAATCAACCACCCCCCCTTTACATATACTTTGGTGAATCTAGGATCATAGTGAAGTTTTAATGAACACATAATCACGTCATGATAATTTGAACTCAAACTACTGTGCCTTTCCATCGTATGTGTTTCTCCACACAAATGGCCTCAATTCTCAAGTCACAATGGAAATTTAGCCAATCTACCTCTTAGCAAATTGAAAATTGACTTTTGAAAGTATACCTCATGCACAACCCTTGTACAAGGTGTTAGCACAATCTAATTTTTTTTTTAACTACCCCTGAAAAATATCTACATCTATTTTAATCACAGGTGAATGAGAAATAACCTTAATTTTTTATGTGCACTACCACCCATAACCATCATCCTAAATTCTCTCTCTGTCCAAGTCTATGAGTTACCCTCACTCTAATTTTTTGCACGAAATTTGTTGTGATCTCATCCGGTGTCAAAAATCCTCCTCACAACAAATTCCTGCATATCAAAATCTCCACTAACCCACCAAAAATCACATCCTATCTCATCACTAAACCAAGCCAGTTCACACATCCAACTTTGAATGCCCTTGGATGTGTGCACCCATTATCAATTGTGTTCTAATATCTACTTCTAATGCACTTGTAACAATTTTTTTCTTGACATAACCTCTCACACATTTAATAGTGAAGAGAACCACACCACTTTCCTAATAGTACCTGTCATAAACACACCACTTGTCACCTCGGTAGCACCCAAAACCCTACTTACAATATTAGCTTTGACCCTACCTCCCATGGAACTAGTTATTGTGGGAAAACCTACTTTACTATTCCTCCTATCACGACAGTGACAATGACCCTACTCTGATACCACTTGTCATGACGATGATAGTGGTGAAGAGCCTCTCCATAAACCGTCCCTTTGTTTTAGCTCTGATACCACTTGCCATGACCCTTAGAGAGAACATGGATAGTTAAAGACATCCTATGGATCTCTAGGTGTGCAACACCAACATCTTCCTAACCGATGGAAACAACAAATTGGTTGTACAAAACTTGAACTACGCCTCTCACTCTCTTCTTAGTTAAGTGTTTTATAGAATGTTTAGTTGCTTAACCAATTGTCCAATTTCAACAATACATGTACAATTGAAAATAAAAACATATGAAAGATACAACATATAAGTTGGGAGGTTCAACGACGTAATACATGAATCAAATATGTATAGTATTGGAAATATGTTACAATGAAAAAACCACACATTTTTTCCATCAAAGGAAAAACAATGTAAAAATTGATAACTTGCGGAATTGATATGTTTTTGCTACCAAAATACTCTTTTTTTGCCTCTAGTTTGTATCTCCTTGTTTTTGAACTTATAAAACCTATCCTTTTGTGATCTTAAGCTCAAGGTATAAATACTTATTAATATTTATTTTATTTTCCTATTTGGATTGAAATTTATGCATGTTTTAGAGTGATCAAAAGTATACAAATAGATGTGTTTAATAAATGTACTAACTTTTGATTTCAAAAAAATATTAGTTACAAGTTTGAAGCTACTTGACTATAAAAAATTGTCAATTGTGATGATAGTTGTAAAATTGCAATGAGATTCCCTAATTTTGGATTGCTAAGACTTCTCATCTCTCACAAGTAATTAATTGAAACTCATCAAACATATCTGTAGGTTATACAAGTGCCACTCTTGAAGGATTAATTGGAGCCAACTTGCTAGAAAGTATCCATCGATAGTTAAGAATTTCGCTTGGTTTTCACATGGAATTAAGTGGTAACCATATCCAATATGTACACCCGATTGGGCAATGATAATTTGGGAGTATCTGCATGGAAATGGAATTTAGCTAACGAGTTTGTCTAAAATATCCCCATTCTAGCCTAAAAACATAGTGAAAATTGCAACGGCATAAGCTCTACACAATTGACATGAAATTAAAGATGCCAAAGAGAATTATTTCCTTCCATGGTACTCATAAATAAAACGAGTGTCTACTAACTAAAAAACTGAATGATGTAGTTTTTTTGTAATCAAGTCAATTTTGAGGGGAGAAAATTTTGTCAAGTAGATTGAACGAAAAATTGTTCTCTCTTTTATATATGTAAGCTTCAATGAGAAGAAAAGATTATATATTGAATAAAAAAATAATTTTGTGTCTCTGTGAATGGATTATTGCTTTGTTTTGATAAAAAGAGTTAGTTGTGTGGGGTTATGAATCTCCTTCAAGCATGTACTAGTAATTTTGTAATGAAGGAGCACATGCCGACCTTGAGGTGAGCCCACTAAAGGTAAGGCTCTATGATATTATTGTTTTTCTTTGGGTTACAATAACAATTTATAATAAGTTGAATTTATCATATATTAGTTCTTTATGTTGTGTTTGTTTTAATTCTCCAAGTGTGATTTCTCACAGTGTATGCCTCTTAATTTTGTAAGCGCCAACAATTTTGTTTTATCAGGTCCCGTTTCTTAGAGTTTTCTTTAGGAGTGATAATATATGTGGCTGCTACCACATATTTGGGTTGCTACAAACTATGACAACAACTACTAGAGAATTTTCATGTTGCAAAATTGTCTAAACTTAATCTAATTAATGAAATAAAGATAAGCATTTGAGAGGGGACCTTGGATGTGTGGGCTTCCATATAAATAAGCTATAGACTAATACCAAGACTATCTTCCATCGAAACTCCATATCACCATAGATTGTCTTTCTAGTATCATATGTCATTTAGGGAAAGTAATTAACCTTCTTCTCATATAATTTGTACAAGGTTTCTTGCAAGTTCTGCATACCTTGGGTTGACAATATAAATGAAATCTATATTTTACAAATTCACTTCAAATAGGAAGTATATAAACACACCATAATTTTTGGCATCACATGTGGGGAGGAATTCAAGAGAAAGAAGACTCACTACTTTGGTTAAAGTAGAAAGATACCAGGACTAGAAGTGTTCAAAGGGAATAGAACTACCGCTTTCAGTAACCTATGCCCTTGTTATCCCACATGTTAGGGCATAATAAATGCATTAATATATGAATTCCAAAAAACACTTTGTGATGTAGGAGCTGTTGTAACATTTTATAGTTTTGATAAGTTATCATAAGTAGTCAAATAATTTTAAAAATATTAAGGCAAGATATGGATGCAAAAGAATGAAAAAAAAGTTAAAAAAAGTTAGGAAAATTATTATGTTTTGTAGGCATCCATATCAATAAAATGACAGGTGTTAGTTTCCCTAAATAAAGAAAGAAAATTAAAATAAAATGTTAGGGAAGAAAAAAGAAAAAGGAAAGCTTCATTTTGTTTTAAAAGTTTCATTGGCTACTAGTCTAAATGCACCCACAAAAAACAGAGTTTTGTATGGTTTAAATATTGATTATTAATTTCATATCCTAAGTTTAAACCATATTATATACCCCCACCATTAATTTCCCTTAATCGTATATCCCTGCCATGTATTTCCCTCATTTCACTTCATTAAATCATTTCCTTTATATAATTCACCATGCTTTTTTTAAATAAAGTCTCGACCACACCATCCACATCAGCGAATTTACCATCCTCCCACATTCCTATATATCTGACAATCATCTTCACACTTGTCAGCATCCAACGGCCCTCACGGCCTTTCGGCTCTCCTCTGCCATTTGAACCTTATCACCGGGGGGGGGTCTGAAAAGAATTGTATTCCAAAACTGCTTGCTTATATGTGTCAACTCCACGTGATTTCGGACCCCCTAGGTGCAAAACCATAAACCGTCTTTCCCCCCCTTCGAAAGCTGTTTCCATTATGCCGCTTACCTTGATGACCGTTGCACACCACTCCTCTACTACCACCCCATTAGCCGTTAGCCACTTAAATCCCTTCCCTCCATATTTCTGTTATGAATTTAATAACCTATCCGTTAACCCACACCATCAATAGAAACTGGAGTTTTACTATTAAACCTTCTAAATCCTTCTGCAAACTCCTTTTTCTGATTACAAGTTATTATGCTTCATTGTTTGCAGGTTGTTCACTGATCCAGAGACGCTACAACTGTGTGAGCATGCCTAATCTTATCATTTTGCAATTCCTTCCTCATTCTTGCTCACATAACCTTCTTTCTTCTCTCTGTTTGACTGTCCACTGTAGCCATTATGCCTCCCAAGGATAAAGATCCCGAGGAAAACATTAATCCTTTGATTTTCCCTCCTCTAGACCTTCATCATATCCCTATGGCTGACAGAGATTATAGAATCTATGAAACACACTCTGATATTGATATTCTTGAGCTGTATTGTTGGATTGAAGACAAATGGATTGACAAATTCGATGAAATTCAGCTCTGGGAGTCAAAACTACCCAGTTTTATCTTTCCTCCTACTCACAGTGCTCCTCATTTCATCAGGAAATGTCATGCCTCCTATTTGCCCAACTAGAGAGCCATAGTCAATTCCAATAGTCAAGTTCTGTTTACCATAACCCGTCAGGCCATTGAAAAAATGATGCTAGCTCCCATAGTCGATAATGGTTCCCCATTATCTCATGAAGCCCTGGTTGAAATATATCAGAGGTTACACCTTATTAAGAGAACCCAAACCTTAGAACTATTCCTAGCACATGATGCTGCATTTCCTAAAATAATTCCTCTTTATCCTTCATCCCTATTCCCTGAGAGAACTAAATAGATAACCACTGTCCTATCTTACCTGCTTGGATACTACTTTGATCAATACATAGATGAGGCCATTATAGGATTTCTATCAATCTTTTCCAATGATGCCAAGCCTTCCATAGTGTTCAATTTCAGTCACTTCCTTGCAGAGTCCATTCATCAACAGTTTCTTGATTTCAAAACAGAGGAGGTATTTAAATATATCTCTATTCTAGTTTATATGTTCATATACTTCCAAGGAGACAACATGAAATTGTCATTGTAGAAATTAAATGATAAAGAAGACCAACAATTAGTCATTTTCTGGACCACTCTAGTCATGAAGGAGCAGAATGAACCAAGAATCAGTGAAGAAATTTAGAATATTTTGCAACTAACAGAACATGTACAAACATGAGACTGGTACCTATATGAAAACTATACTGATATACGAGTTTGTGGGTGTGATACAAGCATATAAGTTGCCCAAATTCCTCCTGTTGGGCCATAATTGTAATCTACGGATAAAATACACATCCCTAGACCGGTGTCTAGTCTAGAACAATAGGTGAAAGAATATACTACCATTTTTCCTAACTCAGAACAGATACAGAGAGAGGATTGGAGGCTTACTTGTTTCAGTCACTTCCAAATGGCTCCTTTCTATCGCTTCCACTACAGCTTCAAATTCAAGCGGTTTTGATGGTTGAATGCTTCCTGCAAGAAAGAACACTAAAACAACAGAATATGCAATAATATAGATATCTATTCAAGCTAGTTAGCTAAATCAGTTAAGCATAAACTACATTCATCAACTAAGATCTTACAACATGGAAAATCAAAGTTAACATAGATGCATGAAGGGAAAAACAAGAAGTAGTCTTTATTGATGATAGAAGGAGAGGTTACAACCTAGTGACTGATTTGAAGTGACCTTCCAGCAATGTTCCCAAGTCTCATCACAGCATAAGTCTCTCCGGCAGCAGCTCCACAAATCAAACTCTCTATTGAAAATTCTCCTGCATTTCTCTACTCAAATTCTTCCTCCTCAAACACTTAGATCTGTGTTAAATTTATAGATGAAATGTAGATTGTTTTGCAATAAATTGCATACCAAAAATAGGCAAGACATGTTTCCATTAATGTAGATGTCAAATGGACACTTGGATCTGAAGCTTGACACATGTGAACCCTTCTAGAAGACACTGGCCAAGTAAAGATTCCGAAACAATGAGAATTTCGCTCCCAATGTGACCAACACACCTTTGAATGTCGGGAAGTGCTCTGCAGAGCAGCCTTGAATGGGGCTACCTGCATATGCAATGCACTTAGGATTCTTAGAGCCTCCCTTGGTGAGCTCTCATATGTTTAATAATAAGCTTCAAACCATGGAAAACCATTGCTTGATGAAAATCACCTTTTGATTCATGTTGTTTCGTGTCTTAGCGCATATAGCAACTTAGATGATAGGGAATGATAGACCATTTGTTCATCGGTCTTGGAGATGATGCCCAGTAAACCAGGTCATTGGGAATGGTGCCCAAATTGACCTATAACAGTTGCCCCCTAAAGCATGAAATCCAAATAATAAGAACATTTGATTGAGATGCTTTATACTGTGATGAGCCTGGAAACAAAGTGGAATGGTCACCTGCATCAATATTACAATACATTACATCATGATAAATCCTCTATTGATCATAACTACTGAGGGTAGGCATTCCCATAGTCAGCACATAAACAATCTAATAACATGTACATAATTCAGAAAGTCATCTACGTTAGAATGTTGCCCAGATGCAGGCATGCCTACAGATATAGGCCCATGTTTGGATGAAAATTTGTATGTAAGGTCATCGTACAGATGATGTGTACAAAAATCATGAAATCGCAACCCGGATGGCTGAAACTAGATCCAGGGTCTTATTATCTCATTCACTTGATCATTCAGGTACAAGTCTAGCCACACGAATTTATGATTTGTCGTCGAACATGGAAAGACATCGTTTGATTACCAGCTAATATTGTAAGCTGTTCACAAATGCGAGAGAACCAGCATTAATGAAAATGGCCCTCAAGGTACTGTAGTAAATTTCGTAAGGCATGAATAGATGATTTGATGTCGAACGCCAAACAAAATCTTTCGGTCAAAAGTCCGAAAGCGAGGATCTTGTCGATGCTGTAACAAGCCTCATGGTACTGGAATCTGATGTTTCTAAGTGAACTTCCTGGATATTTATTTGTCATCGACAAGAAGTCACCTTATTGCAAAACTGGAGTTATTGATTTCAGAGACAAGGGCATGACTTGATATAGAAATTTTCAGGGATGACGGTCATAAAAATTAAGGTTTACAAGTATTGCAGATGGATGAGTTCTTAATCACTGGATGACTTCTCTTGAACATATCGGCGACACTGTGATGAGTTGGAAACATTGATCCAAAACCGAAGTGAAGGTATGATGAACCATAGGTGTGAATGAACCATAAAGATGATTACCTAACCCAAATAGTCACGGCATGGAGTGAAAGAAGTGTCATGTTCAAGAGCAACTTGCTACCAAAAAGAACTTTGCTTACTTTTCCCAAATTTTCCTCGGTCATTTGTCGACCAATACCTCTTTATTTTTTAACAAGCTTGAGGAGGATAACATTTTATTGATCTGTAATTCAACCCTTTGGCCAATAAAGTATCACTATTTAATAATTTAATGAGTCTAACGATGGATGAAACTCAATTCTTGCCATGATTGACAAGCCCGTCGCTATTTTATGTTTTAACGAGCTTAACGACAGTGACAGCCTGGTCCTTTTTCATATTTATATTGGAGAGTTTGAAAAAGAGGATGAAAGAGGAATCCAAAAGTAATTTTTCGTAAATTTGTCTCTCAGATCCGAAAAAGTGTAAAATAATATCTAAAAGAACCTCTTTGGTCATGTTTAACCAAGGTATTCCTTTTTCGTAAATAATCCATCTCAGTCCGGAAAAGGGTTAAACTAATACTGAGTAGATATCAATTCATTTACTTTAACAAGCTCGAAATGACAAATTCTCGGCAATATTTTTGTTAGGGTCCCTTGATTTAGCTGATTGGCAAGCCAAGTGACAGGGTAACATCAAACCAATATTTGGAGCCCACGGACCGAGCCTTCCTAGACTCAGAGAGGGCTCTCTCTATTTGTGTAAGGGATATCCATGTGTTTGCTTCTTGTGTTTCTGATTTTAGGCTAGTTATGAAGTAGGTTTTTGGTTTTGTTTTTAGGTTTGTGAGGGATGAACTGATCAAAGACTAATATAGATAAAAATATTGTCAGATTAACTGGGCTATGGGGTCGAAAAGGTCAAGAAAGCTTTCAGATGGTGATACAAGGTTGTTGAAAGGCCGATTTGTTCGAGGTAAAATGGATCTTTGGGTAAAATGGAGTGGGATGGACACTAAATTTGTGAAGAACAAAGGATTTCAAAAATAAATAGTTCAATAGCTGACATAAACATGGTAGGGCTAACCATTAATCATGAGAAATGTAACTATAAACTGATCAATGCATAGAAATAAACATTCAAGCAATGCATAGAGATATATGACTCTCTAACTTTAGGAAATTGCTATCAGATTTTGGGGAAAGACAATTAAGAAAAACAAATAGCTCAAATCACTATGAGGAAATGCCTAAGCATAGTATTTCAAGTTATTGGGCACTTTGAAGCAAGATTGCATAGTTTTAGGCAAAGGGCAAGATCAGTACAAGACCTCCTTGGTTCAACAAATGACAATCAAACAATCAAAGAAAGGTTTCAGAGGTGGAGCTATGACTAGTGATGAGTAAGCAGGGCATACCGTGAATCATACTTAGCATGCATAAAACCATAAATGAAACAAGAAAACAATTTCTTCAGTTATCAAAGAGCAATTAAGGATTTTTTGGTATGACTAAGAAGGAAGAAAACATAGAAGCTATAAAAAAACAGGAAATTTGAGGTGCCTCCAAGGGCATGTCTCAAATCTATTCTCTACTTTCTTATAGCAAGCAAGAACATGGAATATGAATGAAAACTAAGAAGCATAACAGAGAGGGACACTATACCATTTTACCAAGTCAAGGAATCCAACAACAGTCCTTTTTCATCATCCAAAAACATTCAAGAAACTATCCAATGCATGAGACAAGTGTTTCTTCCAAGCTTGTATAACCATATATTGCTCTATATCATCAATTTTAGCCCTATTTACAATGAAGTCTCTTGGAATATATAGGCCAAGATGAGGGAAAACCTTCTAGTTCAACTTGCAATCTCATTGGCCCATCAAAAATATCTAATTTTGTGCTTAAGGCTTTGCAAAGCCCAAGGCACAAAATATCTAATAAAATATCTCAAAAATGCTAAAAAAGGAAAATAAATTGACTTTTTCTAACTAACCATGCCCAAAAATAGCTAAATGCACATGAGGAAAAGTCACTTTAGAAAAGTACATTTTTCACAAAAATACTTAAGAAATATATTAGCAGAAAGTCCTCTATCTTGCGGGCAACTTTTAGATGCCTTCCCGATGTCGAAATGAGGCCTGTGATGGCTTGTTGGAAAGCTTTGAATGTCTATTTTCTTAAAATTCTTATTTTTCTCCAAAATGATCATTGGAAGTCTATCTAAAGCTGACCTGTGTGTAAAAAACCCAAAAATAAACTTTGCTGATAAATGGGGTAGAGTGTGAAAAAAGTGAGTGTTTTTTACCATTTTGGGGTAGAAAATCATCTTCAATTGATCTAAAAATCACTGAGTAGATGCCCCTGAAATTATGGCATCCAATGATACCATTTTCATCCTTTGAGGATGTCCCAAATAGAAATGGCGATGCCCATGATTTTTAGCCAAAAGCCCAAAAATGACAAAAAACCACAACTTGTTGAATTTCGCTGAATTTGGGCGAGCATGGCCCTCAAGGGTTTTCAGAAACATGCTGAGAAGATGAGGCCAAAATTTGGAGCTTTAAGGTGTCTTTCTTCATTTTTGGTGCCAGGCGCCTCTTTTGAGCTTCCTTGAGCTTTTCCTGTGTGGCCTTCAATTTCCGTCGGGCGAACTGATTGAGCTTCTTATAGTGCCCGCTTATCCTCCTTTGAAGGTCCAAATCTCTATTGGCCTTTTCCAACTTCTTTTCCAAGTGATCATTCACCCTCTCAAGCCATGCTTCTTGATTGTTCTCTATCTCTTGGGTAAACAAAGTAGTGAGAGGAAAATATTGGAAAAGGGCAGCTTCTTTCTCCTTTTGTTTCTCAAGGGCTCTTTTGAGTCCCATGGTCCTTGGCCTCTTTCTCCTTAGCTGATCTTCATCTTCTCTATCATTGAACTCACCCATGATTTATTCTAATTTAAATTGCGCCTTGGAGGCCTCTTTTTTATATTTGATGGCCCCTGTCTCATATACCGCCATGTGGACACTCATCTGTTTATTTTGTGTTTGCAAGAAGTGATTGAAGTTTCTAGACCTCTCTAGATCTACCCTCAAAGCATCAATTTGTTTTTCTCTATTGATCAAGAGAGACTCTAGGATTCGGGCCTCAATGTCGCTATCATCACTTTGGATTTGAATTATTTCAAAGTCCCTCTCCTTCTCATGGCTGCTTTCTTCTTTCTCCTTTCCCTTGCTTTGGGTGGCCTTCTTGGTCTTCCTCCTCTTGGGTAATTCAACAATGGGTTACTTGGGAAATTTCCCCTTGCTTCAGAGGGCCCTAGTGAAATTTGGAGTTATAGTTTGAGGTACCCTTTTCCTTTATGTCCAGGGCTTGGCCACTTTTGGAGAAGAAAGCATGTTCCCTTGCCTAGGAGAGGCAGCTAGCACATGCTCTATTGGCTCTTTGCCCTTGTTACTTCCCTCATCATCCTTGCCACTGTTTTGAGTTTCTTCATGAATGCTTTGACTGTCCTCTTGCATGTGCTTTTGAGGGCTTCCCTCTTTACTCTTGTCGTTGATTTCTTTAAGACTTTGAGGCTTCGTCTCTTCAATGTTTTGGGCTTCACCTTCATTTTTTTGCTGCTGTGAGGGCTACCAATATCCTCATCAAACTGTTCAATTTCCTCATCATTTCCCTCCTCATTGTTTTGCTCTTTTTCATGGCACTTTTCTTCATCACTATGCTGCATATCATCACTGTGTTTTTCTTCACTTTGCTGCCTTTCCTCACTGTGCTCTTCTTCACCTTGCTGCCCTTTCTGACTGTGCTCTTTTTCACCTTGTTGCCTTTCTTCATCACGCCCTTCTTCATCATGCTCTTCTTCACCTTGCTGCCCTTCTTCATCATGTTGCTGCTATTTGTTGGGGTTCCCATGTTTTGGAAAATTTGGCAATACCAAAAGATGAGACAACATCAGAACCACTTTTGGGCCCTAGGATCTAGCCCTCCTGGACCCGGAGAGGGATCTCTCCAAATAGAGCAAAGAATGATATACCTTTGAAGCTCAAAAAGATGTTAGGCTAGTTATGAAGCACAAAGGGGGTTTTAAAATAATTTGGTTGAAGAGTTGCTGGGTTGGTTAGGAGATCATAGACTGAGAAAGTAATGGGAGTAAAGGAACAAAGCAACAGGAAGTTTTAGCAAAGGGGATAAGCCAAGACAGTGCCATCCATTGGGCTATGGAGTCATGAAAGGAAAATTACTTGCAACCACTAGCCAAGGCTTCCAAAGGGCAAGTCATCTATACTAAAGGATATTTTAGATAGATGATGGGATGGAACATTAAGGAAAGAAGGTGGAAGAAGGAAAACAACCCAATTTCTATCTATAGATCAGGTCAGAGGTCATTTAACTCTAGACCTGCTTGGACATACTCAAAGGCAGCTCTCAAAGCAAGACAAAGGGGCTGCTTATAGATCGGACCAGAGGTCATTTAACTCCAGGTCTGCTTTAGCAACTCCAAGGGGAAAACAGAGACAATATTAACAAAGGGATCTTAGAAAGGCTGGCTGGTCACGCAAGGATCCTAGTGGACAGGGCTAACACTCATCCCCAGTGTTCCCAAACATTCCAGCTCAAACCCAAAAAGAACATCTACGAACTGATTCAACCAATTCATACATCAAAGAGTGGGAAATATCATCCACTACAATGGTTAAATCAACTGAAATCAACTCTCAGATAACACATAAAGTAGAAAAAAATAAATTTAGGGAGAGCAGGAATGTAGGGCACCTAACAAGGGTGAATCCTATGCTATACTTCTGTTGCCTACCAGAAGAACATGAAATAGTATGGAAATGTAATAAATAGAGTTGGGAAAAACATCACCAATAGTAATAGACCAGGATCCTGTGAAATGTGCTTGATTAATGACGCAAAACTAGTCATGTACAATAAGCTCAATAGGTGTTACAGTCGAGACTTCTCCCAGCCTATTACATACAAAATACTCTGCTACTCTCTCCCAAGACTGTTCTAACAGTCAGAATGAATCCCTCTAACAGCAACTACATAGCAAGGCAACAACAACCTTTACAATATGTTCTCGGGAATTCTTATAGGAGAAGAGGAAGAAACAGAAGTAGGTGAACAATTGAATGAGTCTCATTAAGATAGCAAGGCAGAATTTTTCACACCCATACCACTTAATGGAAGAATGCAGCACTGTATGTACTCTGTAGGCTGTTTGGACGCCTCTGTCAGGTCAGACTTTGATCTCTGGTGTTTCGTGAAGTCCCTATGGAATAAATGAGCTGGTGGATGATCTACAAGGTCTCTCCATTCCTCCTACCTACCGCCTGACTGTCTTAAATGAGCTTCAGTCAGTGTAATTAATCGTTTCAGAGCTCGAGGAGGCATGGATTTTGCTGTAGGAATGGTGCACTTCTGAGAGAAGAGTACCCTGCTGAATATTAAACATAGATAAATCTTATTGCATGTGCATTGGTCTTCAACTGTGTCTTCTTCTTTGAAAGCGGGGTTAAACCTTAATAATATCAACAATAGCATTAACCCCCTCGAATCTTCCTCTGCTGGTCCTTTGGTGAATGCTGAAACGGCCTCTCCGTGTTGTAAAGAAAAAACATGGGAAAACAATGAAGCGGAGCCTTTGGGTGTGGGACCCGGCGTGGGTGGAGGGTGATTATTTTTGGACCGTCGGATCTCAGGATGAGATCGATGGCGGAGATTAAAAGTGGAAGTCAAACGGGGCTCCGATGAAGAAAACTGATGGGGGGGCGTGATTAGATCCCAGCCGTCGGATCTAAAGAAATGGACGGCCAAGATCGAATCGGCGGATCGCAATCGGGGGCATCGAGGGTGACACTTTTAAACCTTTGCGATTGCGATGGAGCGATTGAGTGCCAACCATCCGATTTGGGTCAGATCAACGGCAGAGATTCAATCGGCGGGAAGAAAGAAGGGTCACGGGCGATGATGCGATTGTGCGATAGCCATTGGATCCAATGGAATGGACGGTGGAGATTTAATCAGAGGGGGAAAACAGGCGGGGAGCGATGAGATCTGGGCCATTGGATTCGAATGGATGGATGGATGGGATGTAATCGGGAGATCTCAATAGGGGCGGCACCACTGTGAGTTGCGATTGTGATCGGAAAGGGGATGCGATTGAGCGCTGGCCGTTGGATCTGGGGATCAGATCAACGGCACTAAACACATCGCGGGAGTCAATGTTCTAAAAAATCGCATCGGAGTGTTTCGCTGTTACAAAGGGTTGCACCCTTCCGACGGTTCTGATTGCGATTGGCCCCCAAGGCTTAAGCACTTGGCCTTGGGTAAGGGTTACGTGGGGAGGTGGTTGAAGGGGGCTAGCGGGCAGGGTGCTAGGCCTTCTAACAAGGTCGGAAAGTGGGTTTTGGGCCCATTTAAATGGATTTCGAAGGTTGGGAGGGGAACGATAGAGGAATAAGGGATGAAAATGGCCATCAAAGGTTAGGGGAATAATTTAAAAGGGGGTTTTGGGGAGACTTGAGGGGTAAATGGGGAAATAGAAGGGGAGACAAGGGGGAATAAAAAGAGGCTAAATGAGGGTAAAATAAGGGGGAAAGGAGGCCTTCGGGCATTACATCAAAAATAGAGAGGCTTTAGAAGGGAAATCAACAGAGGGGATTTCATCAAAGGAAAAAGGCAAAAAGAGGCTTCAAGGATGATGTGTTTGCAAGGGAAATGCATTCCTTGAAGGCTCAAAAACAATTTAGCCCCCTGTTTTGCTTGTCAAAATTTATAGGGGGGCTGACACTGTTCATCATCATGCTCTTCTTCTTGTTCAATCATGGGAAATTTGAGCTTCTTGGGAATGGGCTTACCTGAAGAAGGCGAAGGATGGTGAGTGGAAGGTGAAGGAGATGCATGGGATGAAGGAACGGTGGTGAAATCTGGATGTGCAATGAAAGTGTCCCAAGAGATTTCCTTCTTCTCAAGCTGATCAAGAATGACAACCTTGATGAGGGAATGATGGAAAAGGCAAGCTTACTACTGATAAGAAGGTCTTTTCTGAACAGTGGAGGAAGAAGGGGAGATTTAACAATTTGGCTCTTGTGAAATGCATAAGCAACCGGACATGGTAAGCATAGACCCAGGAGAACCTTCCCTCGCATGTGAAATATTTCATGATTATCTTCATGAGGGGAGCATAGCTAGTCAAAAAATATGAGAAAGGAAAGATGGATGGACATGTATCTCTATGCTTCGGTTTCAAAAAGGGTTTGTATTGTTCTGAGTCTAGGTTGCTCTGTTTAAACCATTTCTCTTCGACATAAGGGATTTTGGTGGCTTTGGAAATGGATCTAGGAGAAAACATGAAATCCAAGTCTGCCAGCTGAAAGTGTTTCCCTTGAAATCTCAAAGCACAAAGATGTGTCAAGGGGAGATAGATTTTCACCTCCTGCACCCTTTGACAAAACTCTAGACATCCAACTTCATGAAAGTTAAACAGGACTGATGGATGAGCATTTACCTCTTCAGTTGAAACAGGTTCAAACCTCCTATGAGGGCCACTTCTACTATCTTGCCTGGGAGGCATTTTGTTTTGGATACTCTTTGCCGACTGACAAAAACAAGCTGTCTCAAATGGTCCTTGAAATGGTTTCTCAACAACACACCCCGTCCTCCTTATAAGTCACTGTTTTATCCTCTTTGATGCCAATCAACAAGTGCTTGTCAAATGAAAAGAAAAAAGTCAATTTATCACTGTGTTTTGGGAAAAGAACTCTGAAAAGATGTGTTTATGGTTTACTGGTGAAGAAATAACTCTTGTGTTTTGACAAAAACACTTTTTCCTCCAAACACCTCTCTTTTACTGTTCACTGTTCTTCACAAAGCAAACAAGACACCTTCAGCTGACTTTGAAAAACCTTTCAATACAGACTCTACTTTTTGACCTATGGAGGATGCACAAAGTTTGCTAATCCACAATACAAAGAGGACTTTTATATTTACCAAGCCTTCACCTTCTAACCTTGTTTCTTCTAAGTTTTTAATAGATAAGGTTTTCTCTCTTCTTAACACTGTTAGAACATCTTCCAGCAAACTTGAGGCCTCTACAACTCTGTGTTCTTTTTCAATAACTGTGGGCAGCCTCAGCTTTTTATAACATAAAAAGAGCTTTGTAAATTGGCTTAATAAATCTCCTTTGTAACTGTTTTGTTATTTAATAGCCATGACCAAAAAGACCCTTTTGAATTTTGACAAACCACCTATCTCCTTTAACCACTGTGTTTGAGAAAAATACTTAAACAAGGTG
This sequence comes from Pinus albicaulis, assembly GCA_034641835.2. Classification (NCBI taxonomy): domain Eukaryota; kingdom Viridiplantae; phylum Streptophyta; class Pinopsida; order Pinales; family Pinaceae; genus Pinus; species Pinus albicaulis. The sequence continues at coordinate 51,707 of JAXQQM020069538.1, read as the reverse complement.
TGTTTATGGATTTTGTTTGAAGAGGAATCTCCCTCTGTTTTGGCACAGACCACTTGCCCTTAAAATACTACTCCTTTGATATCACTATTTTTTGAAAGGCAATTAGGGCTCTTTTTAAGACTGACGCAAAACCTTCTCTAATATTGTATTGATCTTGACACCCACAACAACAAACACTTTTGATTTTGACCAAAAACCTAAAATTTTTCACCACTGCTTCTTTCTTGGAAAACATGGTATCAATACCCCCTTTAGAATTTCAAATGTACCAAGGGGTAATGGAAAATACCTTGAAGATGGCTTCGGACCTTGTTTGATTGATTGGAGCAGCTCCACAGAGTTTTTTGAAGGTGTTTTGGACATTTAAAGAGGAGCAGCACGTTCACTAAAAAGAGCGCCGAACAGTGAGGGGTGTCGGGTCGGCTTTCGAGTAGTGGTGAATGCGCGCATAGGCGCGCCACGTAGCCATTGAAGACCAGTGTAAATGCGCTCACAGGTGCGCCGCACAAACTTACAGGCACGCTGCGCAGGCTTGAAGCCTTGAAAAACTTGGAATTTGCTCGAAATTTCTTGTTTTGTCCAGTGAGCAGCCAGGGGAGTGTTTGTTGTGTTTTGAATTTTTCAAATGAGACTTTGCAATGGTCTCCTCCACCTTTTATATGAAAGAAAATTCAAATGTTTTTAAATCATGCTTTGGAGGGTTTATATGTTTGAAAAGGCCCCTTTTTGTTTTGTCAAAACATGAATCACTGTTTTTTGTAATTTCATCACTTTTAAAACATTACAAAGACCCATATTTGGTCAAGTTAATGACAAAGTGCTGTGGACAACTTCTCTTTGAGGACACCATGGTCATGACTTCCATTGAAGTAAAAGACTTCTTTAAGAAACAAAGCCCTTTCACTGCCTTCTTACTGTTTCTTCATTTAGAAAATAAACCTGTCACCTTTGTTTATTTCTGACCTTTAGAGGAGCACATGCTTAAGAGTCACATCCAAGATTTTTGATGCATCCTTTGCCATATCTTGGAAGGAGATGATTCACACTTCTAAAATTTACTTTGACAATTTCAACTTTCTTGGTATTTAATGATGATTATGCCCATTGTGAAATTGATCAAAAACTATTAGGCACCCTTTGAGATTTTCCTTTGACTATGGGTGAAGAACCTCATTTGCACTCCCCAGATTTTACCTATATCTTGTTTCTTTGAGTGTTGTCTCTGAACTTGAAACATATGTGATATCCTTTCTTCACACATACTATCTTTGTGTTGTTTATTTGCAAAGGTTTTCTTCAGAAGCAAGGCTAGTCTATCTTCTTGTCAATTTGATGAGGTTTGGAAAAGACCTTTATGGACAGGAAAAGCAAAGCTTCCTTGAATCATCATAGTACCACTGATTTCCCTCTATTTTTAACACCATTTTTCTATTCATAAGCCTTCAATTTCTTTCTACTGATTTCAACTCTGTCTTTCAAATAGTGAACCCATGTAAGCATCCCTTGAAACACCACTACTGTGTTAGTGGTTTCTTCCATTGGAGTAAAAGGTGTAAACATGTTTTTTAGGCAATTTGCAGCATTGTTAGCCTCGTGCTCTTTGAACGAGGCCATACCTCTATTCTTGACCCTCTGCTTGTTAAATGAAGGAGGCCTTAATCATATTTCCAAACCGTCTGCTTTTAAAATGAAGGAGGTTTACAACCAAAGACCTAACCATCTGCTCATGCTTCGAGGAGGTTTTACAAAGTCACCCAACCCTCTGCTCATGCTTGGAGGAGGTTTTACAAAGTCACCCAACCCTTTGCTCATGTTTGGAGGAGGTTTTACAACAAGTGACCCAACCCTCTACTCATGTTTGGAGGAGGTTTTACACAGTCACATTTCATCCCTTTCTCAAACTGTGTCATCTTTCCTTGTAATGCCTATCTCTGCTTGGTATATCACAGTAAGTAATAAAAGTGAAAAATTGACAATATGCTATGAGAGGCATTCTCTGAGATATGTATTCTATTGTTTAAAATACTCTTATGCATCTTTAGAAATCATAAGCAATCCTGCCCTGTGTCTACAGAGTATTACTTGCTAGTCATAAGCCACTAACCTTTTAACTGTGTTTGCAGGAGTTCATTGAATTACCTCTCTAACTAATACTTGCATCCCAGGCTCAAAACAACATGAGAAGCAACTGTCTTCTCATGTTTAGTTTAATAATGTCTTTTAGAACACTGGTACCTTTCTACTTTGAAAAAGACATTGAAACACTATAGAGCAACACAATATGAGTTTGGCTTTTGAAACATGCATTGCTAAGACACCAAGACTTGTTAGTGGCGCGACCTAAGGGTGTATCAAACTTTGTTTGCAGAATAGGAAGGCCATCTATGACTGGTTGGTGTTAGACAAAGGTTTCTTTGGCTTGGGATAGTTTGCCAAGGGAGGATTTCCTAAAGCACCACTACCTAACTTAGGGGAGATTTTTGGCAGATTTGGAGTATTCTCTTTGGTATGATTAGATCCCAAGATGAGATATGACCAGAGGTAGGGTAGCTGACCTTCTTATCAATCAGTTGGTTAATGAATGAGCTAGGGATGAGGGTGAATGATAGCAGATGACTTTAGATTACGACAACTGATGGTCAATTTTGTATGACTGAGACTAGATAGGGTTTGAAAATTAGGTTTTTTCTCATCATAGGCTGATTGAAAAGGTAGGAGGGCAAACTGTTTAGGGGTGTTTTCTAGCTGAAAAATTTGACAAATTGGGGATTAGCTGCTAGAAAACTTGGCTTTAAAAATTAGTCATCATCAACAGGTGAAAAATACTGATGACTAACAGTGGCTCCATTTGGGGAGGGCAGCTCCTTTTCAGGAGGTGTCTAGAATTTCAGATTTCAGTTCTTTGAAGACCAGTGCCTTTATCCATTGGCGTAAATTTCTTTCTTCCTTGATACTATTTCTAAAAATTGACAGCATGATTAGCATCAAAGTCATTTCTACCTACCCCACTATATTTCCTAACATTTTTTTCTTCTTTCGGGTACATTTGGACTAGCAACCCTTTGACATAATATTTTTGAAAAATGACACTATCTAATTCTACAACTATATCCGCTGGGAGTTCAGATTAAGCTGATGAAATCATTTGTTTCTCTACCTCTGCTCGATCGACTGTCAAGTTTAAGCTGTTTGACAGGATTTTACTCTCTAACCTAAAACATGAAATTGAAAAATGACCAAATCAGGATTAGATAGTTTGATTTGTCATGTACTTGTGGCATGAAAAACAAGCCGCACAAAAATATTATTTTGCATAAAATGAAATCTAGAAAATCAGGTCTAGGATACACAGTTTGTTTTTCATCCCTGCTTTCGTCTTTGGTTTTGCTTTGAGCATGTGGAACCAGTATCTTTTCCTAATCTATTTTCTTTGATAAGTCAAGCTTACACAATGTTGACTATCTTTCCTCTCACTAACTTATCAGCAAATAAATTTAAAACATGTTCAGTTATGATTAGGCTAGATAACTAAACAAGAAATTTTGAGCACTAGTAGCAGCATTTAGACTTGGGCGCTTTCAGAATGACTATTTTTTTGAACATGTGGCTTTCTTTCTATTTTTCAAACTGCCCTCTTTTTCTATTTTTCTATTGTTTTTGAATTTTCTGTTTTTTTGATTTTTTTTTTTTTTCAAACAATGGCATATACAATGATTGAAAATGTTTTAACTCAGAAATCCTGGAAATGGTGAAACTTAAGCATCTTATCTTCATAAGGATCTCCTACCGCTCTTGGTCCACTCAGCTCTTGAAAAGAAAAATTTGGAAAATTTTCTCTTTCAAGCATGACATAAGGATTCATGCATGAATCTCTAAACAACCCCTTATCTTCTCGCTGTACCTCTTTATACCTCTGATTCCCACTCCTTCTTTTGTTGTACATCTTTTTCAAATAATGCAAATATTATTTGTCATTTTTGAAGTATATGATGACATCATCAAGGTACATCAGAATGCAGAAATTCAGAACTGGAAACATGGCTTTTAGGAGCATGTTTTTGGTGTCCGGTGGCTTTGCAATTCTGGGTTTGAAAATGGAACTACTTCCAGCATAGTTGAAAAATTCTTTGAGCTATTTGATTTTCAAAGAAAACATTTGGTGATACCCTGAAACATCATCTTGCAAAGACACATGATTAAAATCACTTATCATTGGTATATCATGGTCTTGGGCAGGAAGGATAAAATTTCTGTCACAAGGGTGTGTATTAGTATTTCTAAAATCAAAACAGATCCTATGACTAGCTGTTTTATCTTTGACTACTACTGTTTGGTCAAGATTTTTGTATTTTCTCTTATCGAAGTTGTTTCTTGGAGTGATGGCAGTGGCATAGTGCTTCTCACTGTTTTCTCTACATGAAGTAGTATTTTGAACAATATTGCAAATTCTAGTAGTTCTAAGTCTTTGATGGAGAGGAAGAATGCTAGCTAGTTCAAACAACTCAGGTATATTTGGATTGCAGTCATCATATCCTTTCATAAGAAGTTTTTTAGATATTTTTCCTGGATTTTGAGCTGTTATGGCTATAGTCAAGGTTTCATTTGATGGGGTAGAGTTATGTGATGGTAAATAATTAAGGTATGGTAAGAATATTAAGCTCCCTTGCCCCTGATTTCCAAAGAGGTTTGTGATATGCAAGTCTTCTAATGCCTCTGTTCTGAAAAAGTCTCCTGAAGTTACTGCTGATATTTGCCTATGGTTTGAGCAATTTGCTTGATGGTACATAATGTTTTGTGCTTTTTGCTCTATCTCTGTTTCAAGAGGAACAAACTCTCTTTCCTCAAGACATAACTACTCATGGTCATGATAATTTTGAGTGTCTAGTTCATCATAAAGAACTTGGGGCAGCTGATGTGGTGGGTCTAAGTTTATTTTAAATCCTCCTGACTGTTCTTCAATGTCCTCATCAGTGGATAAAATGAAAGAGTTTAGATCAGAATGCAAGGAGTACATTGGGATGTTATCTGGCCTTTCTTGGCTGCTGACCATAGATTTCATGTGCGATTCTCGATAGAGTATTCTGGTTTGGTTAAACACAGGAATAGTGGTGTAGGACATATCAAGTTGAATATTTCCCTAAAGCTTGGCTCCCCAAGATCTGGATAAAAGAATTCTGTACTTGGGGGGAATGTCTGCTACCACTATGTCCATGATTAGGTGTTTTGCAGGTATTTGGGCCAAACTGAAACAAATATCTTTGATTAAGCCCAGACACTTGCCTCTACTTGAATCAAATGAATATAAGTCTTTATAAGGTTTTGTTATTTCTAGGCCTAATCTTTCCATCACAACCTTTGGCATGAGATTATGCGAGGCCCCGGAGTCTAGCATGGCATTGTGTAGGATTTGGTCATGGATATTCAGACTGATGTAAAAGGGAAGAGTGGTTCCTTCTTGGAATTTCCCTTCTATTTTTGGACCAAACGACACTTTAGGAGTGTCATCAGCTAGATTTAGGGTGTTTGCATCATTTCCTATATTCAGGACCTTTAGCACTTGGGATTTATAAGATCTTTAGGTGATAAGTTCAGTGAGAGGCATGGTAATCTTTATTTTGGCGATTTCTCCCTCGAAACTGAAGGGTGCTTGTAGTTTAGACAGGTTTGCTTCAGTTTTTTCAGCCATGACTTTCTCTATGTTTTGAGTTTGCTGACTTCGTTTGGGGATTTTGTTCAAAAAAACCATCTCAGGAATCTTGGAAGAGGTACTGGGAAAATCTAGGCCAAGGCTTGTCTGAATAGCTTTATCTTTGTTTTGGTCAGTTTTCTTGACCACGATTTTGTTGCTATCGACTGCTCTTTTAAGGATGGTATCAGGGGTTTTAGCAGTGTCTGAGCTACCTTTCTTGGAGTTGTCTTGGTTTTTTCTTCTTCTAAGATCATACTGCACGTGAGCTTCTATTATGGCATTCTGAAAATCTATAGCAGGATCTTTGGGATCTTCATAGTTGGTTTCATTTTGATTCGGAGAGAAGAAAGCTTGTTCTTCTTCTGTGAGGTAAACCTCACTCTTGTTATTAGAACCTATAAGGTTCAAATGATTTTCATCAATGGGTTCTGTATCCCTCTCATCCTAATCAACATAATTTTCATTAAAGGGTGGCCTAATTTGTTCATTAGGGGAATTTTGAGGTCTAAAATGGGCCTCCTAAGAAAAATGTACAACCAAAATAAACTTTATAAGAACCAATAGGATTCAAGATGATGATGTCAACCATAAGGGATGATTCACCATTTTTGGAGTAAAAAAGTAAAAATATTAAAAAATAATAAAATAATAAAACTACTTTTTCAACTCGTATTTTAAACTTATCTCCCAAAATTTTTACTCAAATTTCGAGCGGGAGTACTCGTTGGATGCGGGATTTAATTCCTCATCCAAGGAGTACCCATGTTGCATACTTTCGATGAACTCTACTACACGAAAAATGGGGAAATACAAAAAATGATTGTAACCGTTTTTTTATGTCTCATTTTTATTCATATCAGAACTCATCAAAAAGTAGCTGTATAGGTACTCCTTGGATGAAATTAAATTCCCACATCTTTGAGTACTCCACTGGCTGATACTTGGGAGATAAGTTGAAAATATGAATTGAAAAAGTAGTTTTTTCATTTTTCCCTCTAAAATTTGATGATGTCATCAAATCTTATTTGATTTTTTCCACTATTATTTTATAATTTCCTTAGGAGGCCCATTTTAGACCTCAAAATTCCCCTAATGGGTCATTTTCCCTTAGTTTGTTTTGAGGCTGTTCTTTCCTAAATTTTTGCTTCCGGTTTCTGTTTGGAGGGTTTGGCTGGTTGTCCCTAAGAGGTGTCTTTTCACTCATCTTTTCCCACATTTTCGCCATCTATCTAACCAAGTCATCTATTCTAGTATCTAAGGAAGGGGCTGAAGGGGAGACCTCATCCTGGTATGTGAATTTCCTTTCTGATCTGGTCCTAGCTCTCTTTTCTACTAAGTTGGCTTCTGCACTTATGGCCACTTTTTACATTTCCTCTAAGGTTGGGGGGTCCTTGTCTCTTAGTTGATAAGTCATGTCTGGGTTGAAACCTTGGGGAGCTTTGCTAAGGCTGAACCAAGTGGAGGTTTGAAGTGAGGCGGGAGGGCGTTATAAAAACTGTTGAACCTAGTGCAGTATTCCTAGACACTTTCCCCATTTTTCCTTTTTAGATTGTTATATTTTGACAGGATTTGGATGGGGTTCTTTCTGATTTCCCACTTATTTATGAAGGGTTGGTAGAGTTCTGGGAGATCGTGTATGCTGTTTGGAGTTAAGCTCTTAAACCATTTTTTGGGTTCTCCGCCCAGGCTTTGGGCGAACATCCTCATTCTTATAGTCTCATCTTCTATTTCCATGTATTCAAAGGCATCGCTAATTCTATCTACATGTTGTTGAGTGGTAGTCGCCTCAACTCCGGTAAAGTGCGGGATTTTGGATTGATAGTCATTTTGTAAAGGACCCAAAGGGTGTGGCAACACCAAGGGTGCATACCAAGCTGCCATGGCGGGAGCTAATGGGTGACGTACAATATGAGGGCTTGTAGGATGAGCTGAGGCGATTTGAAAAGTAGTGGTTTGGATGGGTGTGGCAGATGTACTTGGGCTAGTGATCTGATTTTGAGCAGATCTGGGGTGGTAGGAGCCAAAGTGATGGAGAAGCTGAAAGTCGAGAGGTGTAGTAGGTGAGGCTTCTCTACTAGGACTCTGTGGCAGATCTAGGGGCTCAAGATCGTCAAAGTTTACCTTACTTTGTGACTTGCTTCTAAAAAGGGTTTTTGCTGATTTTAAGTCAAATGGGGAATCCTGCAAGGATGTGAGGTTTTCAGGTACTAATCTTGCTTTACGGATGGACCTGTTGGTAGCTAAGTTGCCAATTTTGGAAGCTTGCTACATAATCTTCTCTGGGCCATCTACTATGATAGGGGGATTTGCGTCTGGATGAGATTTTGTATTGATTCTTCGTGAAGCCAGATTTCGAATTCAGAGTTTAGAGAGGATGGAATTTGTGGTTGTTTTGGATGGATGAACTCTCTAGGGGTTTTTTTAATGTGAAGGATGGTCAAAACAAAAATGAGGGCTAGTGGAGTCGCTAGGTGGATTTCTTTGAGATCTATGGTCCACCACCAATACTATCAAAGATGCTTTCAGGAAAAAGTTTTCTAGCAAAATTTGAGGTGAAGACTTGCAAGGAAGAGTTATTACTTGGTTTCAACAGTTCGCTAGGCTGCCTAGACAAGCTAATGGTTCTATTTGCAAGTTTACTTCTGTTTATCTCCTATCTTTAGGTGAAGTTTTATGAATCGCTAAGTTATACTTAATTTGTCACTGATCACAGAGTTTGCACCATCATTTTTAAGTTTTGGAAAGGATGAGTCAACAAAAAGGTGTGGTTTATGAATTTTTAGTTTTTATGTAGTTTTTAGGCCTACTGGAGGCTAGTGGAGTCGTCAGGTGGAACTTGGTTGTTTTTGTAGAGATGTAGCTATGGTCCACCACCAATAACTAGGGAAAAATCCAATCTGGGGATGTTTTGGGGTTTTCTGAGTTTTATGTGTAGCTTATGGTTTATTAGAGTGTTCTAAACTTGATTCATCACTTTGATATGGTGGTAAAAACAAAAAGAGTTTACTCTAAATGATTCTATGGACTACTTGCCTGTTTAAATTTTGAAAGACTAATGAATCTACAAGAGTTTGCTAGACTGTTATGTACTCAGTTAGTCCCACTGTGATCTCCATTATGTTAGTGAGCGGTGGGATAAGTCAATCAGATAGTATTCCTCAGGCTGCTGGAAAGTTTAGGGAATCTAATTTTGTTTATCACTCAGAGTCCCACTGTGATTGCCATTATGTTAGTGTGGCGATGAGGTGGCTAAAATGGCAGGTATTCTTATAGATAAGGGATTTCTGGAGTCCTAAGGTGTACTTAGATTGTCACTAACTCAGAGTCCCACTGTGATCGCCATTATGTTAGTGAGCGGTGGGATAGGTAGATTGGATAGTATTATAAAATTTAGCAAAGTAGTAAGGCCTACTGGAGGCTAGTGGAGTCGCCAGGTCGATTTTTAGTTATTTTGAGAGTATATGTGTATGGTCCACCACCAATATTGATAAACACCAATCTAAAGATATTTTTTGGGGTTTTCTGAGTTTCCTATATGTAGCCCTGAGGTTTGGAAGAGTTTCCTATAACTGAATCATCATTTTGCTAAGATGGTGAAGGAGCTAGTTTCTACTCTTCAAAAAATACCTAAGTTTTCTAATTTTGACTGAGATTTTGAGAGATCCTAAGGGCTACCAAGGATATTTTGACTCAAAGTCCCACTGTGATCGCCATTATGTTAGGGTCTCGTGATTTGGCTGAATGGCAAGCCAAGTGATAGGGTAACATCAAACCAATCTTTGGAGCCCAAGGACGTATCCTTCCTAGACTCAGAGAGGGCTCTCTCTATTTGTGTAAGGGATATCTGTGTGTTTGCTTCTTGTGTTTCTGATTTTAGGCTAGTTATGAAGTAGGTTTTTGGTTTTTTTTTTAGGTTTGTGAGGGATGAACTGATCAAAGACGAAGATAGATAAAAATATTGTCAGATTAACTGGGCTATGGGGTCGAAAAGGTCTTGAAAGCTTTCAGATGGTGATACAAGGTTGTTGAAGGGCCGATTTGATCGAGGTAAAATGGATCTTTGGGTAAAATGGAGTGGGATGGACACTAAATTTGTGAATAACAAAGGATTTCAAACATAAATAGTTCAATAGCTGACATAAACATGGTAGGGCTAACCATTAATCATGAGAAATGTAACTATAAACTGATCAATGCATAGAAATAAACATTCAAGCAATGCATAGAGATATATGACTCTCTAACTTTAGGAAATTTCTATCAGACTTTGGGGAAAGACAATTAAGACAAACAAATAACTCAAATCACTATGAGGAAACACCTAAGCATAGTATTTCAAGCTATTGGGCACCTTGAAGCAAGATTGCATAGTTTTAGGCAAAGGGCAAGATCAGTATAAGACCTCCTTGGTTTAACAAATTACAATCAAACAATCAAAGAAAGGTTTCAAAGGTGGAGCTATGACTAGTGATGAGTAAACAGGGCATACCGTGAATCATACTTAGCATGCATAAAACCATAAATGAAATAAGAAAACAATTTCTTCAGTTATCAAAGAGCAATCAAGGATTCTTTGATATGACTAAGAAGGAAGAAAACATAGAAGTTATAAAGAAACAGAAAATTTGAGGTGCCTCCAAGGGAATGTCTCAAATCTATTCTCTACTGTCTTATAGCAAGCAAGAACATGGAATATGAATGAAAACCAAGAAGCATAACAGAGAGGGACACTATACCATTTTACCAAGTCAAGGAATCCAACAACAGTCCTCTTTCATCATCCAAAAACATTCAAGAAACTATCCAATGCATGAGACAAGTGTTTCTTCCAAGATTGTATAACCATATATTGCTCTATATCATCAAGTTCAGCCTTGTTTACAATGAAGTCTCTTGGAATATATAGGCCAAGATGAGGGAAAACCTCCTAGTTCAACTTGCAATCTCATTGGCCCATAAAAAATATCTGATTTTGTCCCAAGGCACAAAATATCTAATAAAATATCTCAGAAATGCTAAAAAAGGAAAATAAATTGACTTTTCCTAACTAACCATGCCCAAAAATAGCTAAACGCACATGAGGAAAATTCACTTTAGAAAAGTACATTTTTCACAAAAATACTTAAGAAATATATCAGCAGACAGTCCTCTGTCTTACGGGCAACTTTTGGATGCCTTCCCGATGTCGAAACGAGACCCGTGATAGCTCGTTAGAAATATATAAATGTCTATTTTATGAAAATGCTTAGTTTTCTCCAAACTGATCATTGGAAGTCTATCAAAAGCTGAATTGTGTGTAAAAATCCAAAAAATAGACTTTGCTAATAAACAGGGCAGAGTGTGGAAAAAGTGAGTGTTTTTTGCCATTTTGGGGGAGAAAATCATCTTCAAATGATCTAAAAACCGTTGAGTAGATGCCCCTGAAATTATGGCATCCAATGATACCATTTTCATGCTTTGAGGATGTCCCAAACAGAAATGGCGATGCCCATGATTTTTAGCCAAAAGCCCAAAAATGACAAAAAACCACAACTTGTTGAATTTCGCCCAATTTTGGTGAGCATTTCCCTCAAGGGTTTTCAGAAACATGCTGAGAAGATAGGCCAAAATTTGGAGCTTTGAGGTGTCTTTCTTCATTTTTGGTGCCGAGCACCTCTTCTGAGTTTCCTTGAGCTTTTCCTGTGTAGCCTTCAATTTCCATCGGGTGAACTGATTGAGCTTCTTATAGTGCCCGGTCATCCTCCTGTGAAGGTCCAAATATTTATTGGCCTTTTCCAACTTATTTTCCAAGTGATCATTCACGCTCTCAAGTAATGCTTCTCGATTGTTCTCTATCTCTTGGTTGAACAAAGTAGTGAGAGGAAAAGATGGGAAAAGGGCATCTTCTTCCTCCTTTTGTTTCTCAAGGGCTCTTTTGAGTCCCATGGTCCTTGGCCTCTTTCTCCTTGGTTAATCTTCATCTTCACTATCATTGAACTCACCCATGAGTTCTTCTAATTTAACTTGTGCCTTGGAGGCCTCTTTTTTATATTTGATGGCCCCTGTCTCATATACCGCCATGTGGACATTCATCTGTTTATTTTGTATTTGCAAGAAGTGATTGAAGTTTCTAGACCTCTCTAGATCTGCCCTCAAAGCATCAATTTGTTTTTCTCTATTGATCAAGAGAGACTCTAAGATTCGGGCCTCATTGTTGCTATCATCACTTTGGATTTGAATTATGTCAAAGTCCCTCTCCTTCTCATGGCTGCTTTCTTCTTTCTCCTTTCCCTTGCTTTGGGTGGCCTTCTTGGTCTTCCTCCTCTTGGGTAATTCGACAATGGGTTTCTTGGGAAATTTCCCCTTGCTTCGGAGGGCCCTAGTGACATTTGGAGTTATAGTTTGAGGCACCCTTTTCCTTGATGTCCGGGGCTTGGACACTTTTGGAGAAGAAAGCATGGCCCCTTGCCTAGTAGAGGCAGCTAGCACATGCTCTATTGGCTCTTTTCCCTTGTTACTTCCCTCATCATCCTTGCCATTGTTTTTATTTTCTTCATGAATGCTTTGACTGTCCTCTTGCATGTATTTTTGAGGGCTGCCCTCTTTACTCTTGTCCTTGCTTTCTTTAGGACTTTAAGGCTCTGTCTCTTCAATGTTTTGGGCTTCATCTTCATCTTTTTTGTTGCTGTGAGGGCTACCAATATCCTCATCAAACTGTTCAATTTCCTCATCATTTCCCTCCTCACTGTTTTGCTCTTTTTCATGGCGCTTTTCTTCATCACTGTGCTGCATATCATCACTATGTTTTTCTTCACTCTGCTGCCTTTCCTCATTGTGCTCTTCTTCACCTTGCTGCCCTTCCTCACTGTGCTCTTTTTCACCTTGTTGCCCTTCTTCATCATGCCATTCTTCATCATGCTGCCCTTCTTCATCATGCTCTTCTTCACCTTGCTGCCCTTCTTCATCATGCTCTTCTTCTTCATCATGCTTTTGTTCATCATCATGCTCTTCTTCCTCATCATGCTCTTCTTCTTTTTCAATCATGGGAAATTTGAGCTTCTTGGGAATGGGCTTACTTGAAGAAGGCGAAGGATGGTGAGCGGAAGGTGAAGGAGATGCATGGGATGAAGGAACGATAGCGAAATCTGGATGTGAAATGAAAGTGTCCCAAGAGATTTCCTTCTTCTCAAGCTAATGAAGAATGACAACCTTGATGAGGGAATGATGGAAAAGGCAAGCTGACTGCTGAGAAGGAGGTCTTTTCTGAACAGTGGAGGCCATTTTTTCAATTAATTCTATGGAGGAATAAGGGGGGATTTTAATAATTGGGGTCTTGTGAAATGCATGAGCACGGACATGGTCAACATAGACCCGAAAATATTCCTTCCCATGTGAAATATTTCATGATTATCTTCATGAGGGGAGCATAACTAGTCAACATATATGAGAAAGGAAAGATGGATAGACATGTATCCCGATGCTCAGTTTCAAAAGATTTGTACTATTCTCGATTCTAGGTGGTTCATTTAAACCATTTCTCCGACACATAAGGGGATTTGGTGGCTTTGAAATGGATCTAGAGAAAAGTTGAAATCCAAGCATGCCAAACAAATATTTTTCCTTGCAATCTCAAAGGCCGTAAAGATGTGTCAAGGGGAGATAAATTTTCACCTCCGCACCCTTTGAGACAAACTATAGACATCCAAATTCATGAAAGTTAAACAGATCCATGGATGAGCATTTACTCTTCATTGAAATTGTGTTCAAACCTCCCGTGAAGGCCACTTCTCATTGGGGCTTTCCGGGGAGGCATTTTTGTTTTGGATACTCTTTGCTAATTGAAAAAAAGCTAATCTCAAATGTATCCTCGAAATGGTTTCTCAACAACACTCGCCTCATTATAAGTCACTATTTTATCCTCTTTTGATGCCAATCAATGAGTTCTTGTCAATTAAACAAAAAGTCAATATCACCGTGCTTGGGCAAGGTCCTGGAAAAGGTGTGTTTGTGGTTCCCTTGCAAAAGAAAGAAATCTTGTGTTTTGAAAAAAACAACAATGTCTTTCCTTCTAAACACCGTTATTTCATGTTCACCGATCTTCACAAAGGTAGACAAAACATCTTCACCGAATTTGGAAAAAACCTTTCAAATACACTCGTCTTTTCGGGAACTCTCGTGGCTGCACAGAGTTTTACATTTCACAACACAAAAAGAAGTCTTATATTTACCAAGCCTTCACCTTTTAACCCCTGCTTTTCCTCGAAGCTTATTAGACAAGGTTTGCTTTATTTTTAACACTTTTCAACATCTTCCAACAAATCTTCAGCAAGCTTCACAATTCTCGTAATTATTTTTCAATAATTGTGGGCGTACTCTTAGATTTTTATAACATAAAATAGCTTTGTAAATTGGCTTGATAAACCTCCTTTTAACTATTTTGTTATTTACTAGCCATGACCAAAGAGACCCCCTTTGAATTTTGAAAAAACCACCCGTCTCCTTTAACCACCGTGTTTGAGCAAAAGACTTGAACAAGGTGTGTTTATGGTTTTTGCTCAAGAGGAATCTCCTTTGTTTTGGGCACAAACCACTTTCCTTAAAACCAATCCTTTGCTATCACTGCTTTTGAAAGGCAATTAGGCTCTTTTAATACCGATGCAAAACCTCCTCTAATACCGTATTGGATCTCGACACCCACAAAGAACAAACAATTTTTGATTTTAACCAAAAAATCCAAACTTTTCACCACTATTTCTTTCTTGGAAAACACGGTATCAATAATACCCTTTAGGATTTGCAATGTACTAAGGGGTAGTGGAAAATACCTTGAAGATGGCTTCATGGATTTGGTTGATCAGATTGAGTAGCCCCAAAGGGTAGTTGAAGGCATTTTGAAATTTAAAGAGGAGTGACGCATTCTCAAAAAGAGCACCGCAAGTGAGGGTGCTGCCTGCACTGCGTGAGTGAATGGGCACTAATAAAGCACTCACAAGCCACTCACAAGCGCGTCACGTTATGTTTCTGAGCGCCCTAAAAACTTTGAAAACCCCGAAATTTTCCTCTCTCGTTTCTTCGCAAGAGGTTTAATGGATGTCCACCTTTGGCTTCTTGGTTTTCCACTATTTCCTTCCAATTTGTCTCTTCGCCTTTATAACTCAAATGAAATTACAAAGCTTTGTATTTACTTATAAGGGTTTGGATGCCTTTGAAAAGGCTGGTCATAACAAGACATAAAGCAATGTCTTTTTAAAACATAACAAAGACTCATATTCGATTAAGATTTAAATGTCGTGATGCTACTTTTGGAATGACACCATAGTCATGGCCTTGCTGAAGTAAAGGCTTCCTTAAGAAACAAACCCCTTTCTACTTTTCACCGTTTTCTTCATTTAAAAAGTAACCTCGTCACCTTTGTTTATTTTCCGACCTTTTAGAGGAGCAGATTTTTAAGAGTCATACTCAAGATTTGATGCATCCTTTTCCATATCTGAAGGAGATGATTCGTAGTTATAGGACTTACTTTGACAACTCAACTCTATTGGTGTTTGATGATGATTATGCCTATTGTGAAGTTTTATCAAAACAAACAATACTCCTCGATATTTTTCTTTGACTATGGATGAAGAACTCTATTTTCATTCACCCATGGCTTGATTTACATCTACTGATCAACGAGAAAATCCTTTGGAAACTCTTAATGCAAAGCCACATATAATAGCAGGGTTTGTTCATATGTACATAAAGAGGTCTTTGTCTCGTAATAGTGATATGCAATGTTTCTTTGAGCGTTGTCTTGAATTTGAGACATTTTTTCATACTCCTTTCTCACATTGATGTGAGCTTGTCCAAGTTTTGTTCACTTTAGCTTGAGATTGCCTTGAAGGAGATCTTTGATAGAAGAAAACAAGCTTCTTTGAATACCATAATATCACCGTTTGGCCATCTACTTAACAACATTTTTCCACTCATAACAAACTTCAATTGTTTCCCATTGCACTTCCCACTCTGGTTTTAAAACAAAGGAAACCATGTAAGCACACATGCAATACCACTCGTTGTAACAAATTGGTTTCATCCATTGGAGGAAAAGGTGCAACAAGTTTTTAAGGCCATTTGTAGCATTTGTTAGCCTTGTGTTTCTTTGATTGAGGTTGCCTTCCGTTCTGACCTCTATTCTTTGCTTAAATGAAGGAGGCCATCATATAATATTCCCAACCCTATGCTCATGTTTGGAGGAGGTTTTACAACAAGTGACATTTCATCCCTTTCTCAAACTATGTCATTTTCTCCTTGGGTAATGCCTATTCTGTTGGCATATCATAGTAAGTAATAAAAGTGAAAATTTGACAATATGCTATGAGAGGCATTTCTCGAGATATGTATTCGTTGTTAAAATACTCTATGCATCTTTAGAAACCAAAGAAGAAATCCTGACCTATGTCTCCAGAGTAATACTGCTAGTCATAAGTCACTAACCTTTTGACTGTGTTTGCAAGATTTCATTGATTTACCTCTCTCGACTAGTACTCGCATCGCTCAAAACAACATGAGAAGCGCTGTCTTCTCATGTTTAGTTTAATAATGTCTTCCTGGAACACCGGTACCTTTCTGATTTGAAAAAGACATTGAAACATTATAGAGCAACACAATATGAGTTTGGATTTTGAAACATGCACTACTAAGACACCAAGACTGCTAGTGGCACGAACTAAGGGATGTATCAAACTTTGTTTCATAATAGGGAAAGCCATCTATGACTCGGTTGGTGTTAGAAAGAGGAATTCTTTGGCTTTCTATGAGATAGTTTGCGAAGGAGGATTGCCTAAAGTCTACCTGCTACCTAAATTAGGGGATATTTTTGACAACATTTGGAGCATTCTTTCTTTGGTATGATCAAATCCTGTGATGAGATATGACCATAGGCAGGTAGCCGACATTCTATCAATGGGTTGGTTAATGAATGAGTCAGATGAGGTGGGGTGAACATGTTAGATGATTTTAGCTATGAGCGTAGTTGGACAAGTTTGTATGACTCGAGACTGGATAGGGCTTGACAATTAGGTTTTTTTCTCATCATAGGTTGATTGAAAAGGTAGAGGGAAAAATGTTTATGGGTGTTTTCTTAGCCGACAAATTTGATAAATTGGAGATCAAATTTCAGCGTAAAAATTGGCTTTAACAACTATTCATCATTAAAAAGTAAAAAATACCGATGACTACCGTAGCAGAGAATTATAAGTTTAAGCCCTCAGGGCTAAGGGTCATCAGGCTATTATATGACATGAATGTTTAAGATTGTGGCTTAAAAAAAGTTTCAACCTGTGGTTCAACCTCCCATGTGACCATCACCAATAACATTTAATGTGACAGCTTAAACGTTCCGCCATTCCGAGCATAGTCCGACATTTTCAAAGCAGACTTGGATAATTTACAATCATAGCTTAGCCCACATTTGGTGGGGTTTCCAAGGGATAATGGAGTGCAGAATTGTGGAGGTCATAACGTCTCCAATATTGAACCAATTTGATGAAATTTTGGTCGCTTTGGGTATTTTTGAAAGCATTATGGAGTGTTTGGGATATGTTGCGTAGCTAATTGTGAGGTGTTCTTCTACCCATTTTTGCTTCAGGTAAGCTCAGAGCCATTAGGGCCATGAGGGAAATGGAGTTGCATTAGGCTATACTTCACTATTTGAGGTTAAATAAAAAGCCATTATTAATGGTTTCTGCCTTCCTCGAATTTCAATTTCATAGTTGGTTCAAACATGTTTAGGCATATTTCTCACTATACAACCAATTTGAGTAACTTAATAGAGCAAGACATGCCCATTGGGAGCCTTGGACTCGATGTATGTAGCTCAGAGGGGAATCCGCTCATCATGTTGTTGTGTTATCTTATGAAGTTTTTCTATCAGGTGTTTTTTATTGAATATGTTAAATAGTAATTTTAACTTAAAATTCCCTCACACATAAACTCAAAACAATTACCAAAAACACTTTGTTTAAATTGCAAGACATGATGAACACTTTGCACACTTAATTAAATGAGAATGGATACTTTGAATATAAATATTATGTAGTTTCATTTTAGACAAGGAGACAGAGAGATGGAGCTAGATATGAGAGAGAGGAGGGGGAGGAAAGAGAAAATAAAAGAGGAAGAGAGAGAGGTAAAGGACAACGGGGATATGGAGAAAGAGAAATGGAGGAGAGAGAGAGAGAGGGGAAGAGAGAAGAGGATAGAGAGAGACAAAGGAGAGACAAGGGGAAGAGAGAGAGAGAGGGATATATAGTAGAGATGTAGGGGGGGAAGGAGAGAGAGAGAGAGAGAGAGAGAGAGAGAGAGAGAGAGATGGGGGGAGAGATGGAGGGAGGTGGGAGAGAAAGTGAGAGAGAGAAATAAAGAGAGACGGAGTTGATCAGGGAGAGAGATGGAGGAAAGACAAAATCCTGAGAAATGAGAGAGAGGAGTGACAAGGGAGATAAGAAGAGAGAGTTAGGGAGAGAGAGAGCTAGAGGGGAGAGAGAGAGAGAAGAAAAAGAGAGAGAGGGAGAGGGAGGAGGAGGAGAGAAAGAGAGACAGATATGAGAGAGTGGGGGCTTTTGGGGGTAAGAGAGGGAGAGGGAATAAGAAAAGAGAGACACATGATATAAAAATAAGATATTATATATTATTATATAACCATCCTAAATCCATCTTAACCCCCAATCTATCAAACACCTGAAAAGGGATCAAATCTCTAAAGGTTCAAACCTTCAGGTTTTCCACTAAAAAAATGATTTGGTGCTCTCGAGAAATTGATCCCTCTCTCGATGCTTGATAGATCCAAGGTTAATATGGATCTAGACCGGTATATAAATAAGCCTAAAAGATCTTGGCGCGATGAAATAACATTATGTGTATGAGCTTTAGCCCTTTTAGGATAACATTTGTAAATTCTCCCTTCAAAATATTCACTTAATCACAATGATTTTAGTACCTAATCCTATGTGGGAACTAATTATATTTTCTAGGCAATTTTTTAACCATTTTCTTAGCCTTGACTCTCATCAAATTGTTGCGTACAATCACTATTGTGACTTCTTACGATTAACTCACAACTTATCAATTTTTCTTTCAAATGTGGCCAAATCAAGCTTAGTGTTGAAACTACATGGCAATGATACCATTTCTAATAATCCCTGCCTCTGCTAGGGAAACACCACACCAACATTTAAATCATATTATTGTAATTTCCCATGCCTCTTGATGGATGACAACACACCTCGTCAACATTTAAATGAAATGGTTCAAGAGGAAAAATAACTTTATTTTATCTAGATATGAAAACAAAATTGAAGTAATACCTAAGTTACACTTATAATTCATAATAAACGAGTTGCATTGGTAAGCAGAGTAATTCTTAAGAATTTTATTAGACAATGAAAAATTTATTTACAATGGAATTATCACGAATTTATATGTGATAATGCAAAACCCCAATTCTAGGTTTTTCTCCTCCATTAAAAGTTAGTAGCTTATGTCTTAGACGATGATGGCACATACATAGAAAAATCTACATAATGTTTTTTAGGAACACTTATTTAAATAGAATAAGGTTACGTACTCTTCAAGTTCCACTTTTGATCGAATTCCATAGTTCATTAACTTTAATGATGTCATCACAAGAGCTATGGAAAATTTCACAGCCAATAGTAAATTAATAATAACCAAATATTTGTGACCATGGTGCCAACCTACCAAATATGCTACTTTAGGGCATATTGACCGCTAAGGTGCCAACCCAACAACTTTGGTGTTCCAAGTCTATTTAGGCACCCTCTATGTATGGACTACGAGTTGTGAGGCGACTCACAAGAGCTACATGTTCACTTCAGTGACGAATGCCTCAACGCGTGGTGATGACGTGACGACATGGACGAGTGTGCTACTTAATGTGTGATACGCATTTTACGAAACACAAATCACAAAAGATGTCACAATAGTGGGGTCGTTGTGTGATTATCAGTATGGAAAAGTGTAATGTGATATAGAACACTGTGTACTATGTGTAGAGGTGTGATGGGTCGATGACCTCGACGAAGGCAGGACATGTTTTAATGTTAACAACACTTGGTAGCTGTTGGTTTATAGCATCGTGTTACTGCAGGAAATGATTGACAAACTAGCATGCAAGTCGACGTGGTGGAGCTGTGTCCGAGCTCATGAGAACATGGGAGCCCTCATTTGGGACCACACCATGTCTATATGTATTAATGATGAGGTGGAGGATACTTACAAAGCACTAATATAAGACAAACATCTAATGCTATTTAAGGGAGGGAAAATGAGCTCATAAGAGCAGGACTCGACACTTGGGAAGCGCAACAAAGCGGGTTTTAGATAGAAGTCGGCTTTCCAGCTGCCGAGTCAATATTTTTAAACCAACAAGGTTAAGTTGGGTTTATAAATCGATTGTGCATTGCGGTATAAGATAGCAAAAAGTTACAAACGTGCAACATCTAGCACTCGGCAGATTCGGGTTTCGACAACATCGGATCACGGTGCATAGTGTGCGGATGAACAACTCATTGCTTAAGTCGTCATAATCGACTGAAGCTTCAACAACAATTGAGCGGCCGATATGTTATGGCTATGCTGGCTGTGCTGTGCAAAAATAATCTACGGGTAGACTTGGATAGACTGGGTCATGTCTAAATTGTCAAATAGTCGGGTCGACTCATGTTCCTTCTCGTAAAGTGCAGTCATGCATGGCGGAAAACCACGAACGATGTCACCAAGGTCATGACTTCACCCATAGTACATGTAGTGACACAATACGGCAGGTGGAAAGTGTGTGAAAGTTGTATTGGATGTATTTGATTAGAAGTATGCGTAATACCACTACACATTTTTATGAAACATAATATTGGGCACTCATATTTCGATAGTTTCCCATCCTTTGAATGTATGGGCATTCGTGGATTTGATATTGGTGCTTATGTTAATATCCACCGCTATATTTGATAACACTAGAATATTGATTAATTAAAGTGTTTGGAGAGGCGTAGTTTACTTACTAAGTATTCAAAAAAGAAAGGTAACTCGTAGTCAGCACTACCTTATAGAGGGTTGAAAGACTACCATGTATAGGCATGACAGTGGTATTAGAGATTTGATCCCATAATGGATTTAAGCCTTGGTCATTGGAAGCTAAGGATTGAAGAAAGTAGGGACAAAAGTAGTTACAGTTGAAGCAAGCTTGGATATCTTTACAGATTTTTAAAGTTCAACAGAGAATTTGTGGTGTTGAAGTTGAATCAAGTTGGTACATGGTCACAAATCGTTCTCAAGCAAGAGAAATGGAAAGCGCTGTGGATAAACCTAAAGTGGTTGGAGGAGCCACAAGTACTTCCTCAAGGACTCACTGGTGGAGAATATGCTGACATGTGGAAAACTGAGAAGAGGATTGAAGAAATAACTATGGATTGCTCTGTGTATTTTTTTAATAACACTATGACAAGATTAAAATGAAAGATGAAATTTGAAAAATGGAGGACCGAGTATGAAGCTATAGTGGTACGCTTTGAGGTTGGCCGTAGTGGAAACTTGGTGAGACACATCAAGAAATTGAAGCCATTGATATATCAAGGGACTAACTTGTAGATGAGCTGCTAAGGCTCTATGAGAAGATCAATGATATGTTGGGTGAAATGGTCATATTGAAAAGGGTCATGGGACAAGGACCTTTCTCCTGAGGGACTTCCATAAGAAAGTTAAGGATAATGAATCATTTGATGGAACAAGGAACGTGAAGACACTTGGAAACTTATTATGGAACATGGAACAATACTTGGACGACTTAGCGCCCTAGTGAATTGCTTAAGGTGGAATATTGTTGCTCAATTCTTGCTGTGATGTGAAAATGTGGTAGAATAAAACTTGACCAAATTGAACATGGTGAAGTCTATCACATCACGACATGGGAAGAGATGAAGGATGATTTGCAAGTTCAATTTAATCTACAAGATGAGTATGAGATGCGAGATCTATCATTAAATATATTAAGAAGACATGGAGTCTCCATTAGTATCAAAGTGAGTTTCAAAGCACTATCTTAGAACTACCTCACACGACGAGAAAGATAAGGTATTTAACTTTGCTATTAAGTTAAAACCTTGGGCACATGATGAGGTGAGGAGGAAAATACAAAAGCCTTTAGCTAGCTTTTGTTGCGATAGGTTAATCTAACACTATGATTAGAGGATCGAAAAGAGGAAAAAGAAGTATTTCTTTGAGAACCAGGCTGGAGGAGGCACCAAAGAAGGAAACTAAAGATCAAATGCTGTCAAATATGAAGAAACCCTTGAAGTGATGGATTTTTGTTGATGAACACACAAGGAAGAATTTCCCATCTAGACCGAAGTTGACTCAGATGACAAGCAGAGAAGAAGAAGGAACCCATAGTTGGGACTGTGCACATTTTGGGAGCTACATTAGTCACAGTTTTTCGAGGAGTGATCATGAGTGGAACAAGCTCGAATTCTAGAACATGAATATTTCTAAGGGCACACTTCTTACTATGGTAGATAATGGTGCTACACACAACTTCATTGGAGAGGAAACTCGCCAGAAAGTTGGATTGAAGTTCAAAACTAGTCCAAGCTTAGTTGAAAGTAGTGAATTCAACTCTATTATGTAATTGGGGTTTCCAAGAAAACACAACATTGGAATTGGAGATTGGCATGGGGATGTTGATTTCATGGTTGTTAGAATTGAGGATTATGAAGTTGTGTTGGGCATGGAATTTTCGATAAATTTAAAGTTATGGCGTACCACATATGACAAAGTTGGAAGCATTATGATGCCCGAGATGATCATCCTATTGCCATTCCGACCATAGGAGAAGATACGTCCAATTGTAAACTCATAGCTATGAGTGTGGCAAGACATCAAATAAGAGGAAGGGCTCTCGAGAAGATTGGACTGCTGTGGAAGACAAACTTCAACAAATGTGCACGGATATTATGACATTGTCCAATAGTCTCTCGGGAGCTTAAACAAGACTTGAGACAATGTAAGATAGATGTTGAGCTATATTTAGGAAGAAATTTTGGAAGAATACATGTTGAGATTGGAAGAGGAAGATCCAGATAGTGGGATTGACTTGATAATCCGAGGCGGAGGAGCCTTCTACCTCCACTTCTTTCCCCTTTCTAGACTAACATGGGGATGAGGCTCATTGTCATCTACTCAAAGGAAGTGAGTTCTTCTTTAACCTTATGAGAAGGACATAGAGCGAGATGGACCCTTGATAGGAGGATGTTTTGACAAATACGATGACGTAGGGAGCATATCTTCAGGAGTGATATGCTCTACCGATTAGCTACCCAAATTGTCACCACAACGAGGGATTCAATAATGATTTCTACCGAGTTGTAGACAAGTCATAGGCATGAAGCAAGTCAAGGGTGACTATATTTGGATGCTAATATGATACTTTGGATGATAAATGAGTTGCTAGCATGAACATGGGCATGTTGGAGTCAACAACACTTTGCGACGTGAAGTTGCGTCGATATTTTGCGATATGGATTGTGATGATAGATCATGTGACGATGGGATGATGTTGGTGTGGCCTAGAACGCTTTTTAGAGGGGTGGAGGATGTAATCGCACCATGAGTCATGAGGCAACCACCGAGAGCGAGGGTGTGCTTGGTGCACAGATGCCCAACTCGTGTGACGAGATGCGGCGATACAAGCAAGTGTGGAGACATGGGTAATCATTATAAGAAAAACTCTGCACAAAAGAATAAAGGGTACTGGCCATAGCGAGACATGGGTAAACATTATGTAGTACCTACAAGAGTAAAGGCACACCACTAGAGAAGATAGATATTAACATTTTAACATATTGTGTCTATTCAAATATGCAAAGCTTGTTAGGGGGAAGAAATACACTAGTGAAATCTAAAAACATGAACTTAATTTGATTGCGAATATTTTGGAAATAGATGGACAAAAGTGAGTTCACTTCTTCACTACAGATATTCCGTCCTCTGAAACCCGAGTCGATCCGACCGCTTAATTCACTTCCCTTCCTCCGCACCCCATTGCCCTTCGCCATGAATGTCGGGTTGTTATAAGGCTCAAGTACCATTTTTCTCGAAGCTTTCCATTTCGCAAAACAGAACCTTCTAACCTTATGATTATTACAGACATGTCAAGTAGGACCAGTGGCAGGAAGGCTTTCACAATTTCCATTTACTTGGGCCCTCTGGTTCGCTCTCATGTTTATCCTAAATTCGTCTGTCCGGTGATTTGATTCCTACGTGCTGCGTACCTTTAGTACTTATATTCGGATTATCAATGCTACACAAATTTGTATGGCTCTATGAGCGAATTGATAAACCGTAGCGCCCGTGCCATGATAGCTAGCT
Organism: Pinus albicaulis; assembly: GCA_034641835.2. Taxonomy (NCBI): domain Eukaryota; kingdom Viridiplantae; phylum Streptophyta; class Pinopsida; order Pinales; family Pinaceae; genus Pinus; species Pinus albicaulis. The sequence continues at coordinate 27,619 of JAXQQM020069538.1, read as the reverse complement.
ATGCACTCACGTGTCGTTTCCGGGGTGACATTTTCTTTGCCTCCGTACAAGCTGATGGTCTTTTCATCTGTCGATAAATCTTTGCCAGATTTTTTTAAAATTTCTGTCAAATTTTTCAAAATCTCTACTCAATTTTGAGCCATTCTCCTTTTGGACTACCGCTCAAATAATTGTCATGCCTCAAATAATTGCCTCCACAATTTGTTACTATATAGTTATTATGTAACTACTACCAGAAATGTTTGAGATTATTTTTTGGTTGATAGTGATTACAGGAACATTTTTCTTCTGGTGGGAATTTCAGAGTAAGAGGGCAGTTAATGGTGGGGACAAAAAAATGTTTCAAAAACCTTCACTCCATCCGTAAAATTTTTAACAGTTACATGTATCATTTTTCCACCGAATATACGGACTATCCCCATCTAAATTCTCTTGTTGGATATATTTCTTTTCCATTGAATTTGATATATGGACTATTTTCACCCACTGTAATCTAATTTGAATATATATATATATATATATATATATATATATATATATTTTCCAATTCCACTGAATTTGATGTATGGACTATTTTCGCCTAATGTAATCTAATTTTGAAAATATAAAATTTAAAAAGTAAAATTATTATTTTAAATATGAAAATAAAATAATGTTTTAATATTGAAAATGACATATTAGAAATAAAATGATTCATTTGGGAACATTCACAAACAAGCTTTCTTGAATATTAAATTATAGGTTTGGCTTTATTAATACAATTTATAGGTTTATTTTTGTTTAATATAATTGTAACCAATCTTAGTTATAATAAGTTTGTTTTTTCAATTTAATTTATAGTCAATCTTAACTAGATATTACTAGATATTATGTTCTTAGGGATGGAGTAGGCATGCCTCCTTTCGTGAAGATTATACACAATGTATCAAGATCCAAGTTACTTATTTTCTCTATTTTCATATGGTCTTCAAACAAAATTGAGTAGGTGTAAGTGGAATGTGCATCTCGAATGGAAGATTGATTTTTTTTTTTTGAAGGAGGAGGGGGGTGTGGGGGGTTGAAAAAGCCACTAGACCACTACTAATTAGGGGGAATTTATACTATTTTCCAATTTATAAAGATAGTGATGATATTACATTCCCATCTACCGATTATTATTTAGAATTCCAAAATATAATAAGGATTTTGCAAGTAAGCTCTTCTCTTTTCGAACCCAACCTAATATCTCAAATTGTAATCTATTTTATGATGAATTCACATACAACTAGGCTCTATCCATGATGCAACTTCATTCCATGTGTTATAAAATAACAATTTCCTTATTCACTTTCTTCTTTCCAAGTAAGTGTGAGGCCTAAAAGAACCATGAGAATCGACTCGCTCCTACCTCTAGCCATCCCCTAGAAACCACAATGGCATGCAGCCCATTGCTTAATATATCCTCATAAAGCCTCCACTACCATGAGGCATGTGATCCCCAATAAATAAGGGAAATTATCATCCAAAGAAGATAAGGTCCAATCCGTCTCGTGGCAAAGGACATGACCTAGTACACCATGAATAATGGAAATTTGCGTTGCTTTCTCATGCCTCTTTCCATCAAAATCTCCACAATGTTGTGCTTCCTTTGAATCTAGATGGTTTAGGATTTCATCATGCTCCACCTCTACATTTAGTTTGTGGAGGGATGCATGGGGAAAAATTGCTTGTGTTTCTCACTTTGCCTTCTCCTTCCTCCCCACTAGTGAGTGGAAGGAACCTCTAGTTCTCTAAATGACATTGTAGAACTTCTCATTGCATTATTTAGCTCCATATTTGCATCAAAAAATGTTCACCTCAATTGAACTAACGATGGACATTGTGACTCATTCTCACGTATTATGACCTAAATACCCTTCGTGACTTCAATGACGACCTCCTACATAATTTAGTATGAATGTTAAATTGTGGTTAATATTAGGTGTTTATTTTGATCATACACAATTTTGATGGCTTGGACTCCTAAGTAGCCTAATAAGTTATTTGAATTTGGCCCAACTTGTAAAGGGATTTAACTCCACCAAATATTTTCTTTTAATAATACATTTCCCAATTAAATTGGTAAAATAAAATAAATTATAATCTCACAAATCATTAGTAAATTATTTTAAATAACTAAATATTTAAATTTATTTACACCACACAGTAATTGTACATTTAAATATAAAAAATATATCTAATAAAATGAATTAAACAACTCCAACTTGTATGATTTATTAGGTCTAGAAGAATGAATGGATGGGTCATTTATTCAAAATCGTATGGGTGTTCCACTAGTATATCCCCCAACTAGACATTATAGCGTAGTAGTAAGAATTAACCTCATGCCATGCTAACACAAAAGAAGCTTAGCCAATTCCTCTAATCATCAAGAAAAAGTTTCTAATTTTATTTTAAATACATATAAATAATCAACTTAAAAAGTGGAGGGGCCGAAAACATATTCATTCCCCCTTTTTCGAGAGGATATTTATGTGAAAGATGACTTAAATCCATTTATTTCTTATTTTATTGTTGGGTGTGTGTTATATTCTTCACCTAATTAGACCCAAGCATTGTACATCGTGACCGAAGGAGGATCATAAGGGGGAGGAAACCCCCTTGTCAAGGTTTGTAGGGGGATGTATACCCCCCACGCATTCTACATTGCATCGAACTATACGTCGACAGGGGAGGAAACCCCACGCCCATGTGGATGGGTTTGTAGGGGAAGTATACCCCCTACACGAGGTCCTGTGGAAATTCCCCATGAATTATGGTTTTCATCTAACAATATTGCACTTCCATGAATGGGGCACAAACAGAAGATTGGGTAAATACCCATAGTTTTTTGCATGGGTTTTGGACATGGTTTTGGGCATGATGGTTTTCTTCCCATGGATTTTGTAGATCCAATCAAAATGAACTACAAGTGCAGCCTCTAATCCGTGGTTATGGATTGGAGGTTTACGAATGGTTCGACATGTATATATATGTATTGTAACATTGAAAGGAACATAATGAAAAATCAATCTAGTAGCCCCGGTTTGGGGATCCACTGAAAATATTTGTGTATTTTTGTTTTATATTCTCTCCATTATATTTTTCTCGTTTTAAGAATTCGCTGGTTAGTAACTTTGTACGTGGTTAAAACGCATATTTATTCCAAATAACATTAATGTAAATTAGAAAAATATATAATTTGTGACTCAAAAGTATTTTGTGGAGAAAAATTAAAAGGGAAATTTTAGATAGAAAAATAAAAGTAGGCTTAAAGGTTTGGAGTTTTTTTTCTCTTTTTAAATTAGTGATTCAAATTCTTGTTAAGATTTATTGCAATGCAATTTGAATGACTAAATTTTACAATTTATTGGAATGGTAAATTTAAATCACTAAAATCATATAATTTAACCAGTTTTTTCAAACTCTAAATTGTTTTATACATTTAAAAATACATTTCAAATAATGAAAAGTAATAATGTCACGAAATATTACACCATCAAATTCTCACTTGAAAACAATACCATAAAACATTTTGGCTTCTAAAAAATTAAATGCCAACAGTACACTAATTTGTAGCAATCAAAACTCTATCTAAAAGTAGAATATTATTTGTGATTCCACTTCCAAACAAGTCATTTACAACCATTTACTCACCCACTATATAAAATAAAAAATTAACTTATTTTTGTGGGTTTAAACTTGTCATCAAATCACTCATTCAAATCGCATAATAATGAATTTAGGTGAGAGTTCAATCTCAGAAGAATGACTTAAATTGGGAGTCAAATCTCATCAAAATGAACTGAAAGTGGGAGTCACAAGTCTAATGACAACATCTTGTAAATCAAACACTGAAATTAATTTTAAAACAACCAATCAGACAACATTGTGCGATTTTATAATGAATTTCCATGAATACATAGAATGGAGAGGTCCAAAAGGGACTGTAAGGACTGTTAGTGGTGAAAGTTGATCCTTGAGGGGGCTCTTCAAAGTTGAATCTCCAAGTAATAGATGAGAGCAAGAGCATCCCCTTGAAGGAATCCTTCTTTAGTTTCTTTTTTGTTTCTAAGGGATTGTGGCCATATACGGTAATGAAACATCAACTTTAATATCTACCATTTGAGTCAAAACATTGAATCTGGGCAACGTAGTTGAGGAAGAAGGGGGAAACAATTTACAGTTTGAGTGGTGGTGGAAGTTATTTACATATGAAAGATTATAAGTAGGATCTAAGGTCTTTTTAATTCACATGTAGTTTGAAGATTGTTCTCTGGAAATGAGTCTTACAAGAATTTCAGTTTGACAACAAGGACATCTTCTTTCAGCAGCCTAATCAAGGTTTAAGATGGTAGGGTCAAATTTTTTACCAAAAATCCTATCTTTAATACTTTTGTGAATTTGACATGTTTTTCCCATCATGATATCTTCACAAAATTTCACGATGGGAAAGAAAAAGGGACAAATGTTGTTTAACCTGCTTAGCATGTGCATGCTTAGAAGTGGAGGCTCAAGCTTGAGAGTTAATTATTCGTTCATATGTAATCAATCTATTACTCGTGTCTTGAATTATTTCTAAGATTGATGTCATCTTAATTTAGTTAGTATTGACCTTTGATAGGTATGCATGTCCTTCTGAAGTTTCTCTTCATATTCCAGGTAGTTTTGTAGGGTAGATTCAAGAACAGGAATTTTTGAACGAGGTAATGATTGTGGTTAGGTGCATTATTGCAGCTTTGGTTCAAAGACAAATAATCTAAAGGATTTGATTATAAATTTTAATATATCAAGGTTAAAATTTTTAATATTTGCCCCTTTCGGAAAATAATCATTATTGCAATCACGTAATAGATCAATCGCCTCCTAGATTTGCGATAAGTTGATTTTGAGTGAACAATGTTCATCCCAAAGTGCTAAATACTTCTTCCTGAAGGTAATTCAAAAATCAGCATAAACCTTGCCCGAGAGAGAATTAACAAACAATCACATACATGTATCATTATCGTTTGCCCTAATATTGTGTCAAGTGTTAGAAAAGGAAATTAAGTCTTCATTTTCAGTAATGGTGTCATCAACAAATAACTTGGGTAGATAGTCTTTAAACTTTGGGAGAATAGCATTCACAACAAGATTCAGAAGGTGATTGAATATGCTAAGGGGCTGCATTAGCATCTTCCTCGAACTAAAGGGGCCAAATTTTCGAATGAATTTATTGGATTAGTATTAGATAGTTGAGGATTAAGATGAATAATAGATCTAATTGAGAGATTGAGGTAGAATAGAACTAGAACCAAATGCAAAAGACTCAAGAGACTCGAGGATTTGAATCCAATCAAGGTTTGACCATGTGTTGCACACATGATTTGTATAGCTGGTGAACTAGTTAAAGATGAACATGTGAGAGTTTGAAGGGAAAATGACGTGAATTGACTTATAAAAACACCCTACGATGTTGGATTTCGTTAATGGGGGATATTCAAGACTATCACCTCTAAGAAGTCTCGAAGACCGAGGCTCATTTTTCATGCAAAAATCATTGATGAGGGTCATGTACGCACTGGAATTCACATTTGCATTGTCAACATTAATTAAGGCCTCTTGTTCATCATCTATGTCAATATCACGATCATTATTTAAATAAACTCAAGCAAGGAACTAGCAAGTGTTCCTTTGATCATCGGATTGTAGGCATGCAGTTGTTGATTGGATCAGGATTCTCATCAATCAACAAGATTTCAAAATAATAGAATAAAATGAATCGTTTTGTATGGATGTCAAAATATTTTGATTATTGTTTAGTTAATTATCGCATCAAGAGTATGCAAGAGATTCTACAACTCGCATGACTAGATGTAAGTATGTCTCAAGCCAAAATAACAAAACTAAAGAAAAATTTAAAAATAAGATCTAAATAATGTCGCCAAAATAACTTACAAAACTATAAATAAACAATTAAAAATTCATTAAAAAATAAATTTATTAAAATATGAAGAGATTTATGAACACTAAAAAAAATATGGAAAATAAATAAAAATATAAATAAACTAGAGGTATGTTAAATAAATAAAAATCACTTTTTATACATACTCTGGGGAGGTTGGTAAATAAAATAAACCTTTTTTCTTTTGTATTTACTCCATAAACCTCTATATTTACAAAAACTCAAAAATGAGGTTTTATTTAGGTGAATCCTATGGGTCAAGTAACATGGGACAATTATTATTAATACCATGTGATAAAACCATGGGGCCAAATACTGCATTTATAAAAGAGGTATGGTAAATAAATAAATATAAAAGACGTATTAAGAAGTAAGATAAATAAATAAAAATATATCAAATAGGATTAGAAATCAACATCTAATTATATATGAAGTCTATGGCCCAAATACCATGGACCAAATTATTATTAGTAAAGGCAAAAAATTATTGACCAACATTAATATTAAATTATTATTAATAATATTAATAATATTATTATTGTTAATCTAATATTCATATTAATATATTATAATATTAATATTATTGTATTTAATAACTTTAGATTAATCAAAATATTAATTTTTTATGTTATAATATATATTAATATTTCATGATATATATATGAACTCTTATATATATGGGAGGGAAGAACAAAGACATATGATAGAGGTGGAGAAATGGGGGGAGGGTATGGGAGATGGATAAATGAAGGAGAGGGGAGAGAGAATGAATAGAGAGAGAGGGAGAAGAGGAGAGAGGTAGAGAAGGGCAAACACAGTAGAGGGAGACACAAATATTGGAGGTGGGAGACAGAGAAGGTGAGAGGGAGGGATAAGGATAGGAGGATTGGAGGGTGACAGAGAGGGGAGGGGAGGGGGAGGCGAGAGAGATGAAGAGAGAGTGTGTATGTTTAAGGATGAGATATAAAGAGATATAAGGAGTGATGGAGACAACCGAGGAGAGAAGGAGAGAGAAGGAGAAGGGGATGGGATATAGTAACATCATGAGAGAGAGAGAGTGATATGGAAAATAGATGTGGATTGGATGGTAGAGAGAGACAGAAAGAGGATTTTTGATTGGGAAAGAGAGAGAGAGAGAGAGGGAGAGAGAGGGAGCAAGTGGGGGGCCGGGCGGGTACCTAGGGAGGCAGAGATGGGCTTAGAGAGAGGACTGAGAGAGGAGACAAAGTGATGGGGAAGAGAGAGACGGTGGGGGGAGAGAGAGAGAGAGAGAGAGAGACCGCGGGGGAAGGGGAGGCACGTCGAGGGAGGCAGGAGATAGCAAGAGAGAGACTGAGAGAGAGAGGGAATGAAGTGATGGGGGAAGAGAGAAGATCAGAGGGGGGGGGGGAGAGAGAGAGAGAGAGAGAGAGAGAGAGAGAGAGAGATGGGGGGAAGAGAGAGGGAGGTATAAGAGAAAGGGATAGAGAAGAAAAAGAGAGTACTTGAAATAGAGGAGGAGAGGGAGGAAGATAGGAGAATAGACGGAGGAATAGAGATACGGAGTCGAGGGGGAGAGGGAGGGATAGAGAGAAGGAGTCAGATGAGGAGAGAGGAAGGAAAGAAGAAAGACATAAAGAGTCAATACTTGAGAGAGAGGGAGGACAAGGGAGCGATGGAGAGAGAGTGTGTATGTTTGGGGGTGAGATAAATAGACAACAAGGAGATATGGAAGAGGATGGGGGAAGAGAAGAGACAGGCACAGGTTTACAAAGTTGGAAGGTGAAGACAGAGAGAGAGGTGGGAGAGAAAGGGAGAGAGAGAGTGAAGAGAGGTCGTGGGAAAGAGAGATGGAGATGGAGGGGAGAGAGAGAGGTAAGAATAAAGACATAGAGTGGAAGGTGGAGAGAGAGAGAGGAGTGATAAGGTGATGGAGAGAAAGTAAATCAGATAGAAAAAGGGGAGATGGATAGGAGGGGAGGGGACTTATAGATAACAGAATGGATAAAGAGAGTGTATTTTGGATTTATATACAAATACAAAGGATGTCATATAGATATAGATAGATGGGGGGAGAGAGGGAAGAATACTTCTTACAATCGATGCATTGATTTTAGTGTAGATGTTGATTTCTAATCCTACTTGATTGCTTTCACTAGATGGATTTATTTTAGTGTAGATTTTACGGTACATATTTGATTACTTTCACTAGATGCATTGATTTCAATGTAAATGATTGGCGTAGAGAGCCCTTATCTACAACCGAACATGACCTTCGATGTGTAAGTATGTGAGAAGCCAAAATAAAAATAAAAAACTAAACAAAATTTTAAATAAGATCTAATGCTTAAACAATAACTTACAAAAAAACCATATTAATAAACAATTAGAAATTCATTAAAAAGTAAATTTATTAAAATAGTGAAGAGGTTTATGAACACTAAAAAAATATGATAAATAAATAAAAATATAAACAAAATGGAGGTACGGTAAATAAATAAAACCAATTTTATAATATAGTCCTGGAGGTATGGTAAATAAATAAATCCTTTTTCTTTATATTCTTTCCTCCATAAACCTTATATTTAGAAAAACTCAAAAAAAGAGGTTTTATTTAGGTGAATCCTAAGGGTCAAGTACCATGGAACAAATTATTATTAATACCATGGGACAAAACCATAAGCAAAATAGCATATTTATAAAAGAGGTATGTTAAATAAATAAATATGAAAGAGGTATAAGAAGTAAGGCAAATAAATAAAATTATCAAATAGAATTGAAATCAACATCTAATTTTATATGAGGTCTACGCCCAAATAATTATGAACCAAATTATTATAAATAAATATGCAAAAAAAAAAACATTATTGATCCTAAACATTAAGATTAAATTATTATTAATATATTAATAATAATATTATTGTTAAATCTAATATTCATATTAATATATTATAATATTAATATTATTGAATTTAATAACTTTATATTAATACAATATTTTTTTTTATATTATAATCTATATTAATATATCATGATATATATAGAACTTAGATATATAAGGGAGGGAAGAACAAAGACATATGATAGAGGTGGAGAAATAGGGGGAGTGGCATGGGAGAGATGGAGTTAAAGTATGAGAGTGGGTAGAGGAGGAATGAACAAAGAGAGAGGGAGAGGAGTGAGAGAGTGTAGAGAAGGGTAATGGAGCGAGAGGGAAACATAAAGATGGAGGTGGGAGAGAAGTAGAGAGGGAGGGAGGAATGATAGAGTGGATTTGGAGGGTATAGAGAGAGAGAGAGAAGGGGGGGGAGGGAAAGGGAGGTCGGAGAGAAGGAAGAGAGGAGGAAGGAGGAGAGGAGAAAGGAGGAGAGGAGGATGAGAGTGAGGTAGGGATAAGTACGGGAGTCGGGAGGTGGAGAGAGGGAGGGATGAATAATCGTGACATAGGGAGTAGAGAAGTGGAGAGAGAGGAGGACAAGAGAGAGATGGAGAGAGAGTGTGTATGTTTAAGGGTGAGATAAAGAGATATAGAAGGAGTGATGAGAAAAGGGGGAGAGAAGGAGAGAGAAGGAGAAGGGATGGATACAATAACATTTTGAGAGAGATATAGAGTGACGTGGAAAGAGACAGATTGCATGGCGTAGAGAGAGAGAGAGAGAGAGAGAGAGAGAGAGAGAGAGCGGTATGTGGGGCACATAGAGGGAGTGTGGGACGAAGCGAGAGAATACTTGAGAGAGAGGAACATAGTGATGGGGGAAGAGAGAGGATTGTAGGAGAGAGAGAGAGAGAGAGAGAGATGGGGGAAGTGAGAGGGAGGCAGAAGAGAAAGGGATGAGAGGAAGGAAAGAGAGGGGACTTTGAAAGAGAGGATGGAGAGAGGGAGGAATAGAGATATGGAGTCGTGAGGGGGAGAGTGGGGAGTGGGATAGAGAGAAAGGAGGATTTGGATGAGGAGATAGGGAGGGAAGAAGAAAATACCTAAAGAGAGTAGTCGAGAGAGAGAGGGAGTGGAAAAGGGAGTGGTGGAGAGAGCAGTATGTTTGGGTGAGATAAATAGACAAACAAGGAGATATGGAGAGAATGGGGGAGAGAAGGAGAGATAGAGCCATATAGTAATAAAATTGCAAGGTGAAGATAGAGAGAGAGAGAGAGATCGAGAGAAAGGGAAGAGAGAGAGTGAAGAGAGGTAGGAAAAGAGAGATGGAGATGGAGGGGGAGAGAGAGTGAGGTAATCATAAATGAAGGAGAATGGAAGGGTGGAGAGAGGGAGAGAGAGAGTGATAAGGAAGATGGAGAAAAAGGAAGAGAGGATAGCAAGAGGGAAAGGGAGAGGAGGAGGGACTGATAGATAGATAGATTGGAGAAAGAGAGTGTATTTCTTGGGGGCTTGATATACAAATACAAAGAGGAGATAGAGATATAGATGGAAGGTGAAGATAAAAAAAGAGATATATGGAGATAAGGAGGGAGGGACAAAGAGATTGATATATATGGAGTGCGAGAGAGTGTGTGTTTCAATCGTAGGTGATAAAGAGACAAAGAAGGAGAGATGGAGGGAGATATTGATATAGATGGAGGGGGGAGAGAGGAAGAATATTTCTCATGGATGCATTTATTTCAAAGGTAGATGGTGATTCCTAATCCTATTTTATTGTTTTCGCTAGACAGATTGATCCTAGTGTAGATTTTGATTATACCCATATTTGATTACTTTTAATTAGATGCATTTATTTCAATGTAAATGGTATCTAACCCATTTGATCATGGAACCATACTGATTTTTAATGTGATGGTGATTTATAATCATATTTGATTTCTTGCAATAAGATGCATTAAATACAATGTAGATGCTAATTTCTAATTATATTTGATTTCCTACACCAAATGTATTTACTTCATTGTAGATGGTGATTTCTAATCATATTTGATTGCTTGGTTATAGATGCAATGATTTCAATGTAGATATTGGTTTTAACTATATTTCTTCCTACTTCTCAACAAATACATTGATCGAGGTAGATGTCGATTTCTAACTTGTTTTGATTACCTGCAGACAGATGCATTTATTTTCATGTAAAGATGTTGTTTTCTAATGTTATTTTGATTTCTTGCATTAGATGCATTGAATTCAATATATATGTTGATTTATGATTCAGATATAATGATTTATGATGATACATTAATTTTAAAGTCATTGTATTGATAAACAATTATCGATATCATACTGATTTTTTTGTTATAAGAATTAAACCTATTAATATTGGAGAGAAAGAGAGACAAAGATGTTGTTTACTACAAGAGCTTGAGCTAAATATTTAAAATAATATGATTCCAAATTTATTTTTCATATACCAGATATGAAAAGATGACGAAAACCAACAAGGGTGACAATAGAAGGCATTAAGAAAATAGTTTGAGATCGATGACATCGAAGACTATTTGTAGTTTACTACACTCCTATTATTCACATTTTATATCATTCAATATTATTACATTTTCAATTTTCATTCAAAATTTCTATTTCATCATTCTCATCATTTAGGTTATTTTACAATATTTATCATCTCAACAAAGAGGTAACTACGAAATTTAAAATTAAAATGAATCGATAAATATTAGACATATTTATACATTAAAATGTTTATATATTAATATTATATTTTATTTACATATTATTGATAAAATTAACATATGTTCCTCGTATTATCGATAGATTTTCCTATTTCATGACTCAAACCAACCTAGATCCATCTTAACTCCAAATTTATCAAGCCGGGAGGGATCAATCTCTCCAAGTGTAAACCTTCTCAAGTTTTTCACTTAAAAAAAGAGGTTTTCACTCTCGAGAGATTTGATCCCTCAGCGCCATAGGATCCGTGAGTTAAGATGGATCTAGGGTCGTACTTTAAAATTCAAATCCTCAGACTTCGGCTAACTCCAACGAGATAATGAGAGAGGGTACTCTAAATTGAAACTATGGTTTTATATTTTCATTTTGTTTTATATTTGTTGTACCGTAGATTTATATTGCAATAAAGGGGAAATTACATTGACAAAAAGAAAATAAAGGAAATGTACATAACAAAATATAAATATTTACAAAATGCGTAGATAAAAAAAGGAAATGGAATAAAAACTTAAATAAGAATCAAATTTAGTTAAAGAAAAAGTTAATCATAATCTTGGTTTTATGGCCTTGAATTTATAGAGTATAAGTTGTGAAAATTATAAGAAATAAATATGAATTGTTGTTATATAAATATAAGACATAAAATATTGAGATATGCACAATGAATGTAGTTCTAAAATAAAGGTTTATTTTTAGTCATCATAAAAAACATACTCAAAATCTTGAAATTAACACCAGTGCAAAATCATTCACCAATATCAACACTAAATATTCCAATGTAAAATAAAGTCATATACAATAGCTCAGAGCAAATACAAGGATGGCGCTTTTATCAAATCCTTCAGCTGAAGTATAGTTATTGGGTAACTGTTCTCTACAAAATGATAGTTGTTAAGACTGCCAAGCGTATGAAAACCTTCAAACGAGCGTAAAATAGATTAGAAAACATAAGATACCTAAAAATTCTCCTTCAAAAATGTTAATATGGAATCCACCTAATTAAGGTTTCCATTATAAATATATTGTTGTCACTATGAAGATTATCTTCAAACTTTTAAGAAAAAAATAAAGGGCATAATGACAACTCGAAATTTTACAACATAGCTATTCGCACCCTCTTCTCCCTAATTCCTTCATAGATCCAATCCCCATTTAAAGGGCTTGAAAACAATTATGGGAAGTTTTGTTGTTTGCAATATTGGGACATTTTTTTCTTTCCAATCTAAATTTGATTATAAAGTGTGAGAAATGAATGCTTTGAAAGATAAATTAATAAATTAGTTTATAAATATTTTTATTTTTTGACCCTAGTAGATGGGACCTTTTCATTCCATAATCAAAATGATAATCTAATTATAACCAATAACATAAATAATAATAATCATGACATATACCATATACATATATCACCAACTATGCACATGCCAAAAATAACATTATTGAAGGATAAGACACAATATCCATAACTCATCATGCCATAGTAATATGTATTTTGATAAATGTCATCTCCTTTAGCCCAAAACTCCTTGTCTCTTCCATGTTGTTTCATGATACATATATACAAAATGTGCCCACATAAATGTGCATGACAAACACTAGTCCATATGCATACAACTATGTGTTTATTTTCTTTCATAAAAAATATGATGTTATAAATAAATTAAAAAACATCATAACATCTCACAGGTATGTATAATGATGAGTATCCAAGAAAAATTGTGCCAGTAGCCCTTTCTCATTGTACATCAACATGGAAGGAGAAAAACTCCATAGTATATACAAGTGCATCTGAAATAGTCTACGAGTAACTATAAATTATTGTCCATTTAGTGTGATGACTCACTTTTCTCGCATGTTTTCCTCGGCGAGGGTGAGAACCTAGCAGAATGGGAATAGCCAGAAAAAAATCAAAGATAGTGACTTTGTCTTCTTTTCCCTTTTATCACTTTTGATAGGTTTAGAATGGTTGCATGCTTGGAGGACTAATCCAACTAGGGTAACAAGTACAATAGAAGTGGAGATCCTGCTGCATGGAGGGTGTTCACTTGCTGTGTGTGAAAGTTTGTGGTGCTCCCTGAGAGGGGAAAGCACATAAATTAGTTGAATATAAATGATGAGATGCATTCACCTTCTAATGAAGCGAATACGCCAATATTGAATAAATGACACGTAATGTGTTGAAATTTCATTTTTCAAACCATCGTTGTTAGGGACATCACGAGGAGAAGACACATGTCGTGGCATAGGGTTGTTGATGTTGGGTGAATGATGATTCGGAGGGTTGTTGAGGTTGGGCCAGGCTAAGGGATAGGCTAGTCTAAAAGGTTAACTATGTGTCGCCAAAGCAATTTCCTTAGTTCTTATAAGCTCACATCAAAATTAGTTCACACTTGGGCCTCTTATCCATCATTATTCCCAAATTTTGATCTTTGTTCCCCCTCCTCTATCCTCGTTAATGCTAAAGAAACTCATACTCAAAATGCAATACAAATTGTTACTTATGGGTAGAAAATGATATGGAATTCATAATTAACCAATGAACAATTACTTGAGATCAAAAACCAATAATAGGGAAAATTTTGAGAAGGAAAGGGGATGGCATAGGCAAGTTCTAGAAATCTATTTGTAAATTAAAAAAAACTAATAAAAACTATTTTTCTTATTGAATAAAAATTAGAGAGAAAGAAAATAAATTAAGTCAAGGGTTGTACCACTATCAAATATTTATTAAAATTGGTAGAGGCAAGAACGAGATTGGTATTCCTTTTTTCTTCTCTTGGCAGTAGCTATATATTTTATTACTATTGAATGAAATCATGCAAATGAAAATTTGTGAACACATTGTTAAAACCATTGAAAACATATTTTCAAAAAATAATATGGCATCCTCAAATAAGAAAAAAATATGTTTGATTTGAATAAGAATAAGTTCTAAATTGGGTAGGAATAGTTGAGAAATACAACTATCACCACTACCGAGAATTAAAACCATTACACACATTTTACAAGATTTGAGGCATAACCATAAATTTAAAATTTCATTGCAAATACATAATGATGATTTGACCCATTTTCTTTGCTAATGAAGGATGGAGAAAAAAAAAACCTTGTGCATGGTATTTCATGTTTTTTTACCCAAGACCACATTGTCTCAAAGGCTCCCACAAATGGGAGAAACAAAATTATTTAATTTTCAAATTATTATTTAAAATTTAAATTTAACGATTAATTCTCTTCCTTTATCAAAGTTTAAATAAGAATAAACAACTTACTTATCCTAAAGTTGTTAATAGTGAAATGGAATGAAAAACAAATATAGTATATAGACCAACATTACTAAGATCTCCCAAAAAGGAACTTGTGTTTACAATAGTCATCGAAAGTAATTTTTTTTTTGGTATTGGAAACAAAGGTAAGGAAATTTTTTCCCTGGCTAATCGCAATAAGTCATACACAAGAGAGAATTCTGAATAAATAATGTAATATGAAAGAGTATGTCTAAGGGTTTCCTGCGTGAATTGAACCATTATGGAAGGTTTCTTTGATTAAGAACAGTGAAGTAGACTATACAACTATACATAAACACTGAGATAGTGAATCAGTTAGACATTGTTCTTTATGTGAGAAAAGAGGGTATTGGCTAGAATGGAACATTGACAAATACATTTAGAATAAAAACAACCGAATCAGTCTAATTGAAAACTAAAATTTTGGAAGAAGAATAATGTAGGGAAATCACTCAAGCAATGTTCGATTTATCGATGCAAGAAAACCATTTTAGAAACATACATGGTAACTAGTTGTGATCATGAGGAAAGTCAGTCAAGGTGCAACATGATTCTAATTTTCCTCGCTTTCATTTTGATTGTCCAGAATAATATTTTTCCAATATTTCTTCCAGTGTAATTGAATTCAAAGGATGAAATAATAACACATAACCCGAAGGCTTGAGAGCAACAAATTGAGTGCAAAGGCTTATGGTAGTAATATTGTGAGAAAATGTTGTAATAAATATCGTAGCAAAAAGGTGGGCATGAACAAAATGACCTGAAAATCAACATAAAAATTTTATGCCATGTAACTCATCAATTAAACTAAGCCAATAGAAATATACCACCATGGTAGGGTTTTATGAAAGAGAGGGTGAGTTGGTAGGATGGCTGATCATTGGTTGAAACAATACTTTCTTCATCAAGGAGTCATGTGGGCGCTAACTATGCAATATATGTTAAGATCGTCCAATGGGATACAAGGTGAGTTACTATAGGAAGGCATGTTATGAGTTTCAACTAGAGAATAACATAGTTTGATATAGCCACAGACTACTAAGTAATTTTCATGGCCTAATTCATATCAATCTCAAATAACATATCATTGTTAAATACAAACATTGTCATATTAAAACAATGTTACAAATATTTATTCCAATATCTCAATATTTAATACCAACGCCTCAATCAAGCCACCTATGAACCAAATACTTCTTCCACTAATAATCTATTTTGTGAGGTAGATTAAACGTTAGGGTTTTATGAATATTGAATTTATTATATATTGTGTCATTAAAATGCAAAATTCTTAACATAACCATAACATATAACATGATAATATGTCATAATTTCAACCATAGAGATTATAAAATGTGTCACACAACATTTAAATCAACTCATGCCTTTTATCATTCTCAAATATGGGCGCCTCTTGCACACACACATATCGAGAAAATGTGAATGCTCAGTATAGAGACATATGACTAGGTGCAATATATAAGGTAAAAATCTTCACATTTGTCTTTGCATGTCCACCCTCATATTGAGTATATGTGGCTATATTTTTCTCATGTCCAAATATTGTAAAAAAAATGTAGAAACTATAATAAGATTTGTAACTACTCATGAAAATTTTAATCAAAACCACAAGAGTTAAAAACCTACTCTACTCCCTTCTTAATTCACTTCACAAATAACAACAATCACAAACAATGTATTGAGAAACAACAACATGAGCATGAAATTTTATCATAGGATAAAATTGCTAAAACCCCCTTCTCTTCAGACACATTTATGAATATGATGTGCTGTAAATTCGATTTTCAACTCAACAACCTGCAAGTGAGTAACCTATCTTTGTTCTCCCCAGAAGCTCCGACTTAGACTTAGTAATTTTTTTCTCTCGCTCAAGCTCCCTATTTATTTGTGCAATTCCTTTGTAAAATTAGGTCCCTATTATTTAGGAAATTCCTCAAATTGATCAGGTAATTCCTGTGTTTGATCATTTTATTGCATGCAAATAGCCTACACTTGTGACTGTCTACTATCGATGTTACACTGCTTTCAAATATCCACCTGCATAGAACTCCCAATTGCTTTTCATATAAATAGGTATTTTTGGATGACTGTAAGTTAACTAGATGACTACTAAGTTTTAATTAAGTCCTACCACAGAATTAACCTTCCACTAGTCCTCCTGTAAATAACTTTAAATCCAATAACTAAACACAACCTCAAGGTATTGACTTTGATTTATAGAAATTAATACCATACATCTTTAATCGAACTACAACTCCTCCAAATCTAATTGATTGAGCTAATTGTAGAGTGACAAGAGCCATGAAACCTTAGCAACTACATCCAAGTTGTCTGATGTGGAAATTCAGCATTTTCTCTCAATTTAATCAAGGAAGAATCAAACTAAGAATTTCTTGATGTAATTTTCAACACTCTTCCTTAGCAAGAAAAAGCATTATCAACCACCCTCATTCTGCATCTTCGTAACTCGAACTTCCTCTTGAAAGGCCCTCAGCCAAAATGTCAACATCTTCACTCCTCCACAGGCACCGACAATATTATCCTCCTCCTTTTCACACAATCGCATAAAAGGTGATACGATATGATCCATATGCTCGGGATGGACTCTGAATAATAGATTCTTAGAGCATCTTGATGCAATTCTGACATTTAGCCATATCACATGGATCCATCATATGACCAAATAATCCAACAAGCATTCTTTTCATCCAAATCATATTCATGCTGAGTTTCAGCCAAGGCAGGTCTACTTCTTTGGTGAGCTCTTAAGACCAAATATTTTATTCCCTGCAGCTAGGTAATACGAGATCCCCAACACGGAAATTGTACTTTAGTATGCTTTTATTTTGATAATTCCCTATCCGGGCCCCTCAGAGGTATTTGCAAGGCCATGTATATTCACTCCCTTTCGTCTCTGCCCAGACTACATTCCAACCGGGGTAGTTATTCGAGGTACTCAGAGAACATGCTTAACTCCCTCCTTCCAAAAATAATTTTTTTTACCTAACCATAGCTTACTCAACTCGGTTAATCCTTATAACACATATGGTGCCTGTGTTCACAAGATGTTACTAGTGAACCCACTAACACTGGTAAATAGTAGTATCCACTTTTCACATGAAGTGGCATCCTCCTTCCTCCCTGGTTGCTATAGTGTCTCGCACGGGTTTGCAACTCTCCGTGGAATATTTGTAGTATCTCATTTGCATACTTTCCTTGAAATACAAATAGTTCCCCATCGCCTTTCCATACTTCCAATCCGGAGTAAGTAGCATGAGACCCATGTCCTTCATTTCAACCTCTTGCAATTTCCTGCTAAAATATTGGATCAAACGATCGATCAAGAGTCAAATTAGATAATCAATATAAGACAAATAACACCACTTTTCTGCCTCACACTACAAGATACGTGATTATAGGTTTCCACATCCACTTCACTTTTAGTAGCTTCAAAATTCAGATATATATCTATTATTGTGGAAATTAAGCAGGGTGCTTATTGGAGACCATATAAAATCATTGAGTCTACACACATGAGACTCTTGATCAAAAGTCTCAAAACTGCTTCGAGCTTTCATGGCATCTTACCTAATAACTCATTAAATATGTTTTTGATGTCCATATGGTGGATCTTCCACCCATCTACACATCCGCATCAAAATTGATATAATTATTGAATACCTTGCTACAAGAGCAAAGGTAATCCCATAGTTAATCTATCCCAACTTGAGAGTATTCCGTGGAAAAAAATTGGCCTTATACTTCACTATGATTCTCGTCTCATGCATGCTTAAACTGATATCCATCTGTTCCATGATCGATTCATACCTATTGGTCTTGAGACCACTTCCCCAAACACGATTATTTACATTGATCTTTATTCCTCCACCATCGATCAAACCATATAGGTTTCTCATCGTCTTCGATGACTCACTTCATAAGCTTAGTCATTAGAGCCATCTAGCCAAAACAGATCATCACACAATCATTTACTCTACAAAATTTGAAGAAGCACCCACATTCTCCTCGTAGTTATTGTAATAAAGTCTCTTAGCTTCCCCTTGTCCTTTTTCTTCTCTTCTGACAGCTTTTTCCTAAGTGGTCATGTTCACTTTTGATCCTCAATTTTGTGGCTTCTCCACAACTTCGTGGAGGGACGCCCTTGTGATCTAAATATCCTCTTTTGTGATGTTGCTCCCTCTCAAGAGAGCACTGCATCACTTTCTCCTCATCAAATTTACATCCCTTCAAACAATCTATTAATCTAAGGGATGGTAAGTATTAAGACACAATAGCTCAGTGTTTTTTGTAACCTCAAATCCCCCAATTATGTAGTCTACTTCAATTTTCTTCCTTGATTCTTTCAGAGACACTAAAGTAACATAGTGTTTCAAAAATATTTGGCAATACATTTTAGATTTTCCTGAGAAACCTTCCAATAGACCAAGGGCTACAATCTAATGATAGACTTTGTTTATGAAAGACTTATCGTGTCTCCATTCCTATGTCCACAAATGTAGTGGTAGGCCTTGTTCATACAACACAGGTATTTTTCGTATTAGGATTCTCTTTCTTCAACCACCACATTCTTAATTGTGGTTTGTGGGGTTGTTGTCAAATATCCCTCATGCTTCTCTTTCGTATTAAATTTTTTAAATTCATTCAACATGTACCGATTCTCATTATTGCTCCTCGAGCTCTTCATACTCTTTAAATTTATTTCTCTCTCAATCGCTTCCTTGAATTCTATAACTCAATATCTCATCTTTATTCTGCATAATAAAGATCTAACACTCTCTGATAATTCATCAATAAAAACAGAAAAGTATTTGTGTCTAGTTGTTGAGGGGTTGATCTCCCTACTAGCCGCATCGGGTCTAGGAAACAATCAAACATACATGTGTTCCACTTGCAAATAAACCGACTTGCGAGGAAGGCTTACCTAGAATCCGACGCTGCCATTTGTAAAAGAGGTGGTGCTCCCGTTCCTTTGCCATGGCAGATCACAATCCTCACGATCTCCGTGATCGGATACCTACACATGCAAAAAACAACACAAACGCAAGCATAAAATCCAGTACATACAACTATATGTCAGTCGAAGAGGACATAACTCATGAACATGATCAAGAACAAGAGTGGAACCATAACCGATAGTCGCTTATCATTAAAGAGTAAAAAGAAGAATACAACCATAGCTTCAACGCGGCACTCTCCTTTAGCGGGTTGTCAGCACAACATGTATCGATAAATCCTGTCAGGGATGGGACAAGCCTCTCTCTCCGGATACTTGGCAATAGTCTCCTTGCTTGGATTTGGCCTTAAGGGAATCAAGAAGGCTCTTGCAGCATAAGGATATAAAAGCTCTTGGGAAGTTGGAGATTCTGGAACTAGCTTGCAATGGAAATGGGCAAGCTTTTATAGAAGGAGGAAGGGGAGTTGGGATTCCATAATTATGGGATTGGCCCTATCATCATGAAAGTTCCATGAGTAGGTGCAACCCTCTCTATGGTAATCTGTAGCCAAACCTCCCAACTCAAGATAGAAATCAGTCCAGGAATTTGTTAGGATGAAACTTCCGCCTTTTATTTTTAAAAAACACCTCTTAATATGGTTGGTGCGGGTGCGGCTCTATGACAGAGTGCCAATTGGCGTGCCCTCTTTGGAGTATTTGCCCCCTTGGCGCGAGGGCTGAACTGTGGAACCACGCCAATGGAAAAAGAGATATTTTTGGGGTTTTTTGCAGGGAGATGTTTTCAGGGAAATCAAAGCTCATCTTCAGAGGGATGCAATGAAAGTATTTTCAAGTCTCGTCTCTTCTCACAGGTCACGGAATGAGCCCTCCAATGTGCGGGATGGGGATTGTAGGGATGGTGACAAATTACTGTGTAACAGATGCCCCCTAAAGCATGAGGCCTGAGAGAGAGAGGGGTGAAATGCTTTACGAGAACATGTCTAACTGAAAACTCCGCCGTCGGAGAACCTGCGTGAAGAAGTACAACTGATGTCTCAAATACATGATATATATGTGGTATGGGCGCAGCCATCCATAACAGAGTATACAACAATCCAGATCCAAGGCATGGACGTAGCCATCTAGTGAGGATCGATAAATAGACTCAGGTATGGTCGCAGCCATCCAACAAGTGAGTCATGTAAAAAATCATAATAATCCACAAAATTGCAGCCTGGATTATAACAGGCAGAATCCAGGGTCTTGTGCTCCATCTCGACCCGAACAAAGTACAAGTTCAAGCATGCGAATATGTGAGCTGAAGTCGAACATGCAAGAACATCGTCTGATTACCATCCAGTGATGAAAGTTATTAACAGACGCAAGACGTACCACCATTAATGCCAATGGTCCTTTATATTTACACAAGCTTGAAGAGGATACCATATGCTTGTCATATAAATCCACCCTTCGGGCGAATCCATCCTAGTACATTTAATGAGCCCTAGGAAGGAGCAACTCAAATAGCATCATCACGACTGAATCCGATGTCATCAGGTTTTAACGAGTCTGAAAAAGGAAGAACTCGGCATCTTTTCATATTTAGAGAGTTTGAAAAGATAGCAGAAAAGTAAACTCCAATGGTCCCTTTTCGTAAATAGTTCCTCAGATCCAAAAAGGTAGAAAACAATATCCGAGAAAACATCCTAGTCGCGATAGGCTAGGGTATTCCTTTTTCATAAGTAATCTATCCCAGCCCGAAAAAGGGGTAAACGTATACTGGGTAGATGTCGTTTCGTGTCCACTTTAACGAGATCGAAACGACAAGGGCCTCGGCAATCTTTTCATGTTTAAGGAGTCAGAAAAGAGCTGAAAGTTGACTCCTCCTGGAGGAACGAGTGGTATAAAGGGTAGCTACTGGTTCCGGCAATGGTGGAACTTCTCAAAACAAATAAAGTTCAAGAGGCTGGCTAACAAGACCACTTATCGCAGCGGTTCCTCAGGAACGGGTAAAATAACCAAGTGAAGGCATATGATTGGCCAAGCAGATAGTGACGATGGAGTGAGAAAACCAAGGTTCATCTGGCAAAAACAGGCTGATAAAATGACAAATACAAGAGGTAAAATGGGAAAGGTTTCATTTTTACACAAGCTTGAAATCAGGAAACTCTGCTTGAAGTTGGTTTCATTTTTACACAAGCTTGAAACAAAGATAAACTATGCTTGAAACCAGTTTCATTTTTACACAAGCTTGAAATGGAAACAAACTATGCTTGAAAAGGTAAGCATGCCCCCAGCATGGTGACTCAATTCGAGGTACATGCCCCCCAAGCTTCAATCCATATGAAAGGTAGATGGAGTGAAGGTTCAAATTATGAGATCCAGAGACAGACTCGACTGGGATTTTACGAGATCTTATCAAAGACTCGAATTGAACAGGAACGTGTTTCATTATTTTAACGAGGTTGACACATTAAAAGAACTATCCTCAAGGCACCTTGTTTCATGGTTTAAGGAGCTTGACACAAGACAAGGAACTCTGCTCTGACAACCTTGTTTCATTTTTTAAGGAGCTTGACACAAGACAAGGAACTCTGCTCTAACAACCTTGTTTCATTTTTTAAGGATCTTGACACAAGACAAGGAACTCTGCTCCGACAACCTTGTTTCATTTTTTAAGGAGCTTGACACAAGACAAGGAACTCTGCTCTGACAACCTTGTTTCATTTTTTAAGGAGCTTGACACAAGAAAACGAACTGTGCTCCGACAACCTTGTTTCATTTTTTAAGGAGCTTGACACAAGAAAACGAACTGTGCTCCGGCAACTTCATCATAATGAAAAGGAAGTCATCGATTCCAAGAGTTCCACTCTCGATGGAAGGAACACATCTTGGAAGTCAGGACCCAATGCCCCTAGCACACTATGCACGACGGCATTGTCATTGAGTACAGGCACGGGGTAGGTAGCCACATAGTTGACCTGCGGTGGGGCAGATATAATGGGTGGATAAAAACTAGGAAGGGATGATGGGGGGCCAGCTGCCATATCAAGACCAAAGAATGAAAGGTGATCAATGGTCACGATCTGTCCTTCATGCGGAAAACAAACCACACGAAAAAGCGAGGAGACAAGTGCTCCCATGGCATAGGTGTAATCGCGCCCCAAAAGAAGATTGAAATTCAAAGGGCCTGGAACAACCATCACGTCCATATGGACGGTTTTACCTCCCAAAGTAACAGGTAACCTTGGGAGGATCCCTAATGGTTGACTCGTTCTTCTGTTAAATGCCAACAGATTCTGCGTAATAGGCGCAAGCGGTGGTGAACCGAAAGATTTCCAAGTATTTGAGGATAGAATACTAACAGACGCGCCTTCGTCCATAATGGTGCTGGGTACGACCAGACCAAAAGCCTGTACTGTGCTCTCGAAAGGCACATAAGACAGAAGGCGGTATCCTAAAAATTGACTCCAGTCGAAGGAAGCGACCAAACTACTTGGACGGGCTACCATAAAACTGAGAAGGTCTTCCCCTGATGTTACGGAAGAAGAAGGAGCATCGTCTACGACCTCCATCTCAAAGGCGGGAGGAGTATCCTCCAGGAACTCCATCACGAGAGGCAGAGGAGCAGCTTCTTGAGGTATAGGGACAGGAGAATCTTTCTCCAAATCCGAGGAATCTGAAGAAATAAGAAGAACCTGAGGGATGTGAGATCCACTCTCCACGGAAAAGACCTGGTGCACCGCAGACGGGGCCAGTTCAACCGATCCCACTACCAATGGTTGGTCGGGGATGGATTCCTGAATCTGAATTTCCGAGGGAGCGGGATCGACCAAGGATGACTCTTGACCAATCGTAGGATCAGTTAGCAGAGGACTCAAAGAAAGAAGTTTGTACCCAGCCGGAAGGAATGGTCCAGAAACAGATGGCTTGTCCAACACTCGTTTGGCTTCATCCATATAGGGACAAAGGTGAATGGCATGGTGCCCCCCACACAACTTACAGGGATTGGTAATATTACCCTGCTTCTTAGGAGCTTTACCAACACCAGTTGAAGACGTGCCCCCAACTTGACTCCCAGAAGCCAAAGGCAATAGTGGAAGACCGTTGGACCATACTTCAAGCACCTTGGGAATGTCAGGGCAATCTCAAAGAAGATGGTCTCCCATACAAAATATGCAAGGAAACTTGACTTTCCGTGGAGAGTTGGAAGGTTTATCAAGAGGAGACTTCTTAGGCGCAATAGCCGCAGAGCTAGCCTCTCCTTTATCAGACTTATTCTTCTTTGTATTCTTCTTCTTCTTATTAGCCACCTGGTTACTCGAATCCAGACTTTCACCAGGTGAAGTAGAAGATGAGGACGCAGAAACAGGAGAAGAAGGGGAGAGGTCAACCTTGGAATCAACATGATGTTGTTCAGGCGGAGGAACTGATTGAACAGTAGCTAAGACATTCGGAACTACAGAGGTTGAGAACAACCAAACAGGCAATCCAACAGTTAACCCAGGAAGGGAAAACATTGCCATGTAAGGAGCACCAACATTCCCAAAAGGAGGAAAATGAATAGGATTCCCATCGGAGGGGATTCCTTGGTTGGTGAACTCCAGAAAATTTTCCATTAGAAACAATCTTTAGAACAACACCCTAAGGAAACTAACTTTAACCAGGAATATTTCGTGGGCAGTTAATTTTTAAAACATTGAAACAAAACTGTACTGTTTCATATTTGAAGAGTCGATAAACAGGCAAAAGGTGACTCTCTCACTTTCAGATTGGAAACAAGCGTGAAAGGACAAGCGCTTGATGATCCTTTTCAAATTTAAAGAGTCATAAAAGATCAAAATGACTGCTCGGGAATGCTAGGCAAAGGGTGTACCAAATAACCGTGAACTACAATATACACCTTGGTTTTAAAATAAAAGAGAAATCAACCAAGGACTTAACGTACGTGCAGGCAATCTCCCCGAATGCTGTGTTCGGTGTATCACGGGTATAGGGTGGCAGACTCGGCTTCCTATGGATAAAGGATAGAAACCTAGTGGGGTCTCCCTTTATATACGCGACGGTACAGGGAGCACAAGTCCATACTAGTGCTATCTAAAGCCAAGAGGTGAACGACAGCTACTAGGTTTTAAGACACCGGAACACGTCTCTAGCCTAGACCTCTAAATGTTCGTTAATGTTTCAATGATTCCTTAGGTAAATTGAGTAAATTTTATGGTTGATCTTCAATTATGTTTCGGTTTCAAGGCCCTACCGTATGTCACATGACAATCTCCTGTATGCAGCTATATGAGAAAAAAAATCTTTTCAATTCGATGAATTCTATCTAGTTAAGGGAAGATTTTCAAACAATGATGCAACAAACAACAACACCGAAAAATGAAACTTTCCAAACTAGATGACTTTCACTATCCAAAAGTATTCTACAACATTCAACGAAGCGAATTATGCAATTTAATCTATGCAAAATTCTCTTTTCCGAAAACTATGCAAATGTAATCTATGCGCAAATTCCTTTTCTTTTCAAATGATAAGAATGCACTCAATGCATTTTTCGATGAAATGAGAATCTACTTAATGCACGCTTTCAATGAAAGAGAATGCACTTCAAGCGATTTTTAGTTTTCAATCACTAAACAATGTGATCTAAGTCCAATGATAAATCTCAAAAATACTTTTCGATGCAATGTGATCTAATGCATTTAAACGAAAATAAAACTATGAGACAAAAAATAAAAGAACGCAAATCTCCTTAATGAAGGATGAATGCAAAAGAGATGTAAATGAACACTAAGAATGCAATCGTTGCTTCAAACACTTGTAATGAAATCCCTCAAAAGGTGACAAAACATATGAGGTCAAACACAAAGAGAACTTCCAAAGCAAGAGATCAAAACAAGGCATTCATTCCCTTTTACATCAAGCAATCATGGAAAGAAGACATTTCAAACAATGAGCAATGTAATCTATGCTCATACAGTGAAAAGACCGGAAGGGAAAGACACAATGGTGGAGGATTTAGGGAAAAAGTCTCAATTTTCATACATCCTGAAATTGGCTCGACTTGTACATTGACAACTAGCACCAACTGGCGCGACTTGCACACTAACAACTAGGGCCAATGGCTAATTGGCGCGGGTTGCTAACTGACAACAAGCGCCAACGTCTGAAAATGAAAAAACAAAGAATTTCTCCCAACCAAGACCAGACTCACCACTTCAAGCAGAATCTCCAAGACTCAAATGAACCATCTGATCTAGGCTCAAAGCGAGACAGACACAGATCAAGCTCAGAAAGCTCAAAACAGAGTAAACCCTAGTACCTTACAGGATTGGCACGACTGTAAGGATGAAACTAGCGCCAGAATAGAATTGGCGCGGGTAATACACTAGTAACCTGCGCCAATGGGTGTGACTGTCAAGTTGAAAATAAAAAAGAGCAATGCAACAAGCAGACCAGTGATAATCAAGCTATCCAAAGCAAGCAAGGCCAAGAAATTGACTGGAAAAAGAGAAGACAAAACTCCAAGTTATTCAGTCCGTAAACTAAACCGGAGATTGACTGAAGCAGCGTTGATCTACTCCGCTAATGCAGAGAAAAAGCGTTTCGAAGGCTATCTGGCTGCACTTCAGGCTCCGTCTATAGCTTACAAATCAAACAACAAGCTGATTCCCCAACGGAGTCGCCAAATTGTTGAGGAGGTAAATCCCCTTTACGGACAGAGGCGATCCCTACTAGCCCAGATCGGGACTAGCAACAATCAAACATGCTACAGTGCAGGTTCCTAATTGCAAATAAACTGACTTGCGAGGAAGGCTTACCTGGAATCTAATGCTGTCGTTTGTAAAAGAGGTGGTGCTCCTGTTCCTTTGCCCTGGCAGATCACAATCCTCACGATCTCCGTGATCGGATACCTGTACATGAAAAAAACAACACAAACGCAAGCATAAAATCCAGTACATACAACTATATGTCAGTCGAAGAGGACATAACTCATGAACATGATCAAGAACAAGAGTGGAACCATAACCGATAGTCGCTTATCATTAAAGAGTCAAAAGAAGAATACAACCATAGCTTCGACGCGGCACTCTCCTTTAGCGGGTCGTTAGCACAACATGTCTCGATAAAGCCTGTCAGCGATGGGACAAGCCTCTCTCTCCGGATACTTGGCAATAGTCTCCTTGCTTGGATTTGGCCTTAAGGGAATCAAGAAGGCTCTTGTAGCATAAGGATATAAAAGCTCTTGGGAACTTGGAGATTCTGGAACTAGCTTGCAATGGAAATGGGCAAGCTTTTATAGAAGGAGGAAGGGGAGTTGGGATCCCTATAATTATGGGATTGGCCCTATCATAAAGGAATCTTCCATGAGAGGTGGCAAACCACTTCCTGTCTATGGTAATCCGTAGCCAAACCTCCCAACTCAAGATAGAAATCAGTCTAGGAATTTGTTAGGATGAAACTTCCGCCTTTTATTTTTAAAAAAAACCTCTTAATATGGTTGGTATGGGTGCGGCTCTATGACAGAGCGCCAATTGGCACGGCCTCTTTGGAGGATTTTCCCCCTTGGCGCGAGGGCTGAACTGTGGAACCGCGCCAGTGGAAAAAGAGCTATTTTTGGGTTTTTTTGCAGGGAGATGTTTTCAGGGCAATCAAAGCTCATCTTCAGAGGGATGCAATGAAAGTATTTTCAAGTCTCGTCTCTGCTCACAGGTCACGGAATGAGCCCTCCAATGTGCGGGATGGGGATTGTAGGGACGGTGACAAATTACTGTGTAACACTA